>JAODGA020011876.1:0-10276 GCA_027574885.2 Drusilla canaliculata | reverse complement strand
CATGCATGAAAGCGATGTTATACAAATCTCAATGTCAACACATGCGCGCGCGGAAAACTGCTGTACTGCAGCGGCGGTGACACCGACAGCAGTGAATATGCGTCATATAAACGCCGCGCATCCTGCTGGCGCGCGAGATTTGCAGCACGGAATACGCCGAGGATTGCACATAGATAGCGAATAAAATTGCATATAATATTCCCTCATCTGCAGCCCTCTTCAACCAAAGTATCATAGGGTCAACACTAGTTTTGTTTGCATGCTGTGTAATTCTTTAGTTTTCATAAATATTATTCGTGCGTGTTTTTCCAGATAAAAATTGTAATATTCTTGCTTATGTTGATGTAGAATTAACTTAAAAAGATTTTGTAATTATAATTATTCCAACATTTTTCATTGGAATTCTATGATTTCAAAAGTAATTAATAAGAAGAGAAATAAGTTTCCTGTGTACAAAACCTCTGTATTATATTTTAAGCCGTTCAGTGGGGTAGCGATAGCATGACACTTCACTGGGCGTGACTACTAGGTGCGCCTAGAGTTAAAAGTCATTGACCCACCCTTACGCAAAAATGTATAACTAAATACAAACGATGACCTTGATATGTGTTAGATTAACAATAAGATGACCAGAGAAAATTTATATTGTAGATGTAGAAGTAGAAACAAAAAGTATTAGACCCCATCTTAATGTATGTATTAGACAAAGATACAAATATCGTATATACGTGTTAAACAGAGGTAGGAATAGCAAGACACCTCACTGGGTGTGCCTACTAGGTGCGAGTTGAAGTAAAGGTCATTGACCTCATCCCCATATGTAGATTTTAGACAAAATACAAATGATAAACATAGTATGTGTTAGATTGATATGGCCAGAAAAAAATTATATAGTAGATGACAAAGTAGAAATAAAAGGTCATTGGCCCCATCGCAATGTCTGTGTTCGACAAAGCACAAATAGCGTTTGTACGTGTTAAATAGGAGCGATTAAAATTACGTATATTAATATTTACATAAATAACTTACTAAATTTTCGAAGTTTTGTTTTAGAATGTAGTTATGCTGTTCTTACATACCTGAAACACAAAGACACATTGTTAGTATAGCCAAACATAGGTTAGAGAATAATTAACACATTTCGAAAGTTATTAATCTCTCAAACTGCGGTAAAACGTAGAAAACATCCGCAAAACGCATAAACGTTTGCGGCGCTTTGTCCATTTAATAAACACCACGCAAAGGCATTAGTCTCCTCGCTCGGAATAAAAGGATTCATTCATACGCTGCGCCAGCCGTATGCGCTCGCCCATAATGGGTCTTGTATTACACCTCCATTTAAAAATAACATCGCATTTATCTCAATAAGCCATGTGTGAGTATGTGTGTGTGCTAGTGTGTGAGCATACTCCCAGCATGGCGAAACTAACAATATGCCCCCTCAGCTCCGCCCCCTTCCCCACCCTACTCTTCCAAAAAGCTGAATATCTCTCTATAAAGCTCCACTATGCGATAACGGTGCCGTAATTACACGTGGTCATTTTAATTATAAAACAAAAAGGGGCCTGCCTGTAAAACGATATACGGTGAGCGCGCACGGCTACTAAAAAGAGCCATCGGCGGTGGCCGTGGCGGTGGCGGCGGCGTGCTAATCTGTTTTCTCTCCGCCGCCGCGCAACGGCTTTTAATCGACGGCGGCGGCGGTGGAAACATCACACTTCAAAAGGCCGCGCGCACTTTTTTCGCTCGTCCGTCAAAGCCGACGCGAGCGCATCCTCACCAATCTCGCCATCATCATCAAATGCAGCCAGCTGCAGGCAAGCAGGCAGGCGCAGCAGCATCGTAAAAAAAAATATGCGCCGGGGCCGTGTTTGAGTGCTCTCGCGTAATAACACACGCTTGCGTGTTTGTCCGGTGTTTCGACTTCATACTCAATCAACGTGCATGATACGCATCGGCGTCGACCAACGCTCGCAAGAGTAACACAGAACACGACAGTGGAAATTGCATGCTGCATATTTAAACCCTATTTGGTGTCTGATAAAAATCGTTGTTATGATATTTAAAAAAACGTTGCAAGTAGTGATAAAATGCTATTTTACATGCACAAAATCTGATAATAATGTACAACAGGTATGATAAAAGTTCAAATCAACACTCGTTGTGATATAATATCGATCGCCTTATCCGTGTAAGGTGTGTAATACACTGCATACGATTAGCAGGGTATGTTTACCTACTACACGCACGCGCAGTAGGTAAATTCGCGCATCCATTTAGGTTCCACTTAACGCTCACATCACTTATCGAGCTTCTTACGAAAATTACTATTGCTATATGTCAAGGCTAAAGAAATATAATGCCAAGTGTTGCCTAAATGTAGGATTACAATTTTTTTAAATATAGGCTACAGTTAGTTTAGATTTGATCAGAATTCTCTCAAAAACATTTTTTTAAATTAATGATGTTATGATGGTAGCCTAAAATTAAACATCGCTAAAAATTTGATTAGGTTTGCTCTTAACATTCCAAACAGTTATTGAATAAAAAACAATATTATCTTAAAGACCTACAAATGTATTCCACACATTTGCTACAATTGTTCGATTATTGTAGGTTTTCTAAATTTTAAATAAATTTAAATAAAAGTATTATAAATTTCTAACAAATCAACGTCTATCATCAAAATAATTACGATGTTGTGCCTGTAAGAACCACAATATTTTTTCTACAAATGAAGAACTAAATAAATAGTATAAGTCATAGTTATTACACTATTGATCAATATTTCTAATAAAACTCAATATTCATAAAATTGATTATGTTATATTGGTTGCCAATGTTAATCAAGACATAGGAGTTGCATTACACGGTGACTTAAGCTACCTTTGACGTATCTCCCTATCTCTCACAAAATTGCGTTATACCAATCTGATTAATTACCAATGTGTTGATACGTGTTTAATACGCGATGCTGGCTATCGCAGCGCATGGCCGTTGATGCGCTCCGTTATCATCGGCTCCGATGATGATGAAATTGCCTCGCAGCCTAGCAAAACATTCAATAAACAGCATTCGGGCCGTGAAAAGGCCATCGCTGTACCACCATTGCCGCCTCCGCCTAGCGAACTTGCTTTCGTGTGCCCACCTCCGCCGGTGTGGCGCGTTGTAATACGTTGTTATGCCACGTCTCTCGCGCTGCCCGCCTTTGGAAAACATCCGGCCCCGCGCGTAATTGCATATACATGAGCGCATTTCATATTAATTTCTGATGATTATGTGTATATGGTTGGCCCGGCTGCGCTGGCGGGGCTGCCGGCCCACAAAGCTTTTATATTGTGCCCTAATCAGGAACCTGGCCGGCCCCGTAATCCGGCCGTGAGCGCATTCATTCGCGCAGAATGTGCGTTTATTAGCCGCCGCCCCCGCTTTGATTCCTTTGATACCTTTATGTATTTTGCGCCTAATAAGCGCGTCGAGTAGCTTCAATCGGATTCTTCTTTCTCTCTCTCAATGCAACGAGGGCGGTAGCGGT
The DNA here is from genome assembly GCA_027574885.2 of Drusilla canaliculata. Classification (NCBI taxonomy): domain Eukaryota; kingdom Metazoa; phylum Arthropoda; class Insecta; order Coleoptera; family Staphylinidae; genus Drusilla; species Drusilla canaliculata. The sequence goes on along the minus strand of JAODGA020011876.1, from coordinate 6,741 downwards.
GGCGATTCGATGAGATCAAACAGGGTTTTCAAGTGAATGAATTTGTAATCGGTAAGTAGTTAAGAAAATATGAATTTATTTTCGTCAAATTGGTATTCGAATCTATGTAGGTATTTAAAAGTGATTCGGCAAAAAAATGCAAGGAGAAAATTTGTAACAAGTAAAATGTATAGAAATTTATAATAAACTATTTTTTCGCATACCTCGCTATATGTAATAATGTTTATTTTTGTTAACGAGTGACGATAAACATCCAAAACAAAGCAGAATAAAAGTTTTTTTCAAAACTAGTGAGGATAATAATTGCAACGTTGTGGTTGGTTGAAATCTTCACTATTCTGGACGATTCCCCACGAATTGGTATTGATTTTTATGCAAATGAATAACGTGCGTTTACATCGAATTTTTGTTGCGTACGAAGTCGCTAGTAAGCGCTTTGCCGCTCTCATTCCTTATAAAAAAAAACCAAATGGCAGAGATGCAACTATAACCTCAAAACGCCAAACGACGGCTAATTGTTATAACTAAATGTCAACAACAGTCTCCAAACTTGTAATTTTTTGTACAAATTATGTACGCAGTCCGTATTTTGTATAATCTAAATAATCTAGCTTGTGCCAAGTGATATTTCGGATGAGTTAAGCAAAAAAACGTGGTACACAACTCCCTTCGCTCGTACTCTGAAGTTCTCTGAACATATGTGGCTGGTGCAAATCCTTTCCTAGCTCGTTGCTTAAAGTACTATGTACATCCTAATTTTTGGACCCATTTTTTAGACATTCCTTACAATATTTCAAACATTTTACTTGATACAAACTATCACGTTTTTGGAAATTCATTTTATTATTTATATAACCATTATAACAATATATATATGTATATTTGATTGCCTAAATTTCGAGTCATGAACCTGCGTAACATCACTACATCCTATTTAGTTAATAACTCATTTTAATTGGAAAGCAAAAGGGTGTAAGTTTTAACTGGAGGTGCAGCTAATGTTCACTTATTCTGCTGTTTGTTTTTTTGTTCTTGTGCTATAGATGCATTCAAGTCACGGAGGAACTCTGCAAATGGCAACGATTTGTACAAGTCCGGTCGGAAAACAAATGCTCATGGCGTTTTGTTTTTGGAATGAAGGGGGCAAAAGAATGCGGCCGAAGATTGAAGGCGCATCCACCGAGGAACCAGCCGAAGAGGAGCAGCAACCCGCAGGAGGCGAAAAAATGCATAGCCGCACCAGCGCAGAGGAGACAATTTTCTGTTCCATTTGACGCCGTCAGTTATACAGCGCGAGACGTTGTCCAAGTCTGCATCCGGCAGGCAAGAGAAACCCGCAACCAAAAGCAGAAAAAAAAACAAAGAGGCTCGCTTTACGTGGCGCGCGCCTAATTAGACTCAATAATAATTAACGGCGCAGAATAAATCACTATAAACGCCGCTTTAAAAACTCGCTTAAAGTTTTAATTCGCCAGCGCGCTGAGAACGAAATTTTTGCGCTGGCTCTGTTATTTTTTTTGCTATGCTTTTTGGCGTTTGTGTGTGTGTGTGTCATTGTATGTGCATGTGTTTGGCTATGTGTGTATTTGTGTGTCTTCGACTGGCGTTTGTCGTGGATTTATCGAATGCAATTTAAAATATATTCGCTATCGCTGGGGGCATAATATCTTCTTCTTGCGCTGCGCTGATGGCGAACGCCATAAAAGGAAGGACGTTGGAATGTATCCTGTATCCCTTTTCGTGCGTTACAGCCTGCAGAAAAAAAAGGCACAATACCTTAAAAACATATACGCCACGCGTTGCTGAGAGGGGGTGGGTGGCTCGGTCGTGGAGGCAATGAGTAAAAAATGTATACGCACACACGCAGGCGGCGGCAACGGCGGCGACGGTGGCGTCACGCTCAAGAAAGAATGATAAACGCCTGCGAGGACCCCACACGGCGCGGCGCAAGGAGATTGTTGATGTTATCGGTTACGTTAAACTATACCCCAATTCTTTGGGGCCGGCGGGGGTGGCGCACAGGCGCCGCGAATTGCGATAGCATGGCCACGTCGGTGTGTGGAAAGAAGTGGTGCAAGCTCGAAAAAAGAAAACACTGTATGGAAGACAGCCGCGCGTGAACGCGAAAAAATTGCGCGGAGAAACAATAAAAACAAACGGCGGAATGTAGACGAGTTGCAGGAGGGCGCAGAGAACGCCATCAAACATAAAACACGCGCAGTTATTTTTACACTCACAATTTGGGTTATCTTACATTGTTAGAATATCTTTTGATTTAGTAAAAATTGTAATATGTTTGATTAAGATAACTCCAGATTAAATAATTTGTTGATAAGTTATGTCAAGAATAAATATAAATAAGTTAGGTTCAGTTAGGTTAGGTTTTCTACAAATGAAGATATAATAGCGTTGAGTTATTGTTAGTTGAAATTAAGTTAAAATTAGGATAGGTTGCCTTCGCTAAGTTTGGCTGAAATTAGGTTGAAGTAGAAACCACCTAGGTTTAGTTAGGTTAGGTATAAATGGACTAAAATATGCATTTAAATTATTAGGTTCAGTTTTCTTAGGAAAAATATGTCAAGTGAGGTTTGGAAAGCTTGAGAAAGCTTGGCTTAGATTTGGTTCCATTATGATAGTTTAAGTTTAGTTTAGTTAGGTTAAGCCAAGTTAGATTGAGTTTGGTCGAAATAGTTTAAGTTATGTTGGATTAGGTTGAACAAAGTTAAGTTAGATCAGGTAGGGTTAAATTCGTTTAGATCGACTTAGGTTGTGTTAGGTTAGAATAAGATAAGTTGAGTTAAGTTAGCTTACGTTGAATTAGATTGAGTTACGTTAGGTAAAGCAGAGTTAAATTTAGTAAGGTTCGCAAAGATCAAGTAGAGTTAAGATGGTTTAGGCTGGAATAGGTAGAGTTGATTTAGGTTGGACTAAGTTGGGTTAAATTGAGTTAGGTTAAGTTAGGTTAGGTTAAGTTGGTATAATTAGATTAGGTCGGGTAAAGTTATGACCTCAATAAATTGTTTTTCATCTTGTTACTAGTCTACCTTTTAACATATTGCCCAAATGTCAAAAACGGAAATTTAGAGAAAGGTTAGTTCCTGATAAATAAATTTCAATTACAGTAAGCTATTTAATTTTACCCAACCCAAACAAGTATGCTACAAACCCACCACCCACTTACACACTTACATACATATGCATATACACACACATGTTGGGTTTGCAAGTATAAACGAAAATGAAGACGAACAGTTTGAAGAGGCACGCAAGAGAGACACGTGCGCGTATAAAATTAAACAATTCCTAGCTCACCGACTGCCGTCTGCCTGCTGCGTGCTGCTTGCCTTGCTTACTTGCTTGCTGCTACTGGCGGATGCTCAAATAAAATATGCACTTAATTTCCAAACGGCGGCAATGTTTGAAACGCAATACAGCGGATGAGTATAATAGAACCTGCTCTTTGTATGCACAGCGGAATTCATTCTGTTTCAATACACCCCGTTTTCGTCTGGTGTTTGTTTTCCGCCCAAAACACGCGCGCGCGCCACCCACGCCGACACAAAGTCGGCGAACGATGGCAACGCCGACCTAGAAGAAGTGCGCGCCTTTCCGAAATTCATAACAACGCACATACAAAACTTGTTCATTCGGTTACACTCTTGTTACGAAGATGCTTGCATATTGTTTGATGCAGAACGCAATGCGCGGAGTTTGCGGGAAAGTTAAAGAACTCGCTATTATCGCTCTTTGTGTCCAGGAGGACGACGCGCAAAGACGTCTGCTAAATATTATTAAATTAGGACACAAGAAAGTCCTTAAAGCACTCCTTGCAAAGTTGTTTTACATCACAATTGAAAATTTACCTCTTCCATTGCTCGTAAAATGTGAAATGGCTCTTTGCTGATATCCTGGATGAATCACATGGACAATGTAACCATTTACCAAACCATGCATGTCGATGGACAGAAAGCAACCCCTGGTTACTCATGAGTCAGCTTCCGATAGATTCGAATAGGGAAGCCTCCATTTGAAACTCCTGCTAGGCAACTGTCCTGCATGGCTTCCGCTCACGTCGCACTCAGTCGAGAGTGACAAGGTGTATCTTCCCTTCTCTTCAAAAATGATTAATCCCTAACGACAGGCCACCGCGAGTGGAGCATTAAAACCCTGCAACGAATTGTAGCAGCCAGTGCGCTGCCGGCGCCGCCGCCGCGTGGCAGCATTTCTACCAATCGCAGCACAGCAGCCACCTGCGCGCAGGATCAATACGTAGGAGGAGCAGGAAACCTGCTGCCGCACGCACCTGTGCCTCGCCACCACAGGTAGCAATACTGCGCAGTGCGCGTGAAAGAAGCGCCGACCCGACCAATCGCAGCACCTTTCCACCTGCTGCCGCACCGCAGCTACCTGAATATCGCCCCCGCAATGTCTTCCGCCAATCACCACGCCGGTTGTCTTCCAGGTGTGTGCGCGCACCTAGACGCGCCAATCTCCAAGCAAGCAAATACAACCGGCTCTACCTATCAGGGCATTGCTTCTTTCCCTTCAAGAGATTCTCCTTTTGTATCTATTCAATCCATTCAAGGAAAGGAAATAGGTACATAGGAGAACAAGCATAGCATTGTTCTTCCATTAGGGAGAGACTGGCACATCTCAGGCGTTTCGCACTCGGCAAACAATTACTTTCTGTTTTTGCTCGGCTGTCGCAGGCGCGTAAGCGACAGATGCCTGGGAAAATGGAAAATTAATCACGGAAACATTGTATACCTTGAGGCGGCCTTCCCAGCCATTCAACGCTTTGCAAAAAACGAACAAAAACAAACGGTTCGTTGTACGATGTTCAAATGTAGCTACTAGCTATCATCCAGCACCGGATGTGCATGTATTACATATTCCAGGGACTTGTCTCATTCACGCCGACTACGGGCATCTCGCCTGTACACATCCGTGATAAATCCGCATATCACTCGGTAAATTCATTAAACGCTCCCACACACACGTAGGTTGTATCTTGTATCTACCGGGCAGTGATGCACACACTGGATGCAGAAATTTCACTGGAAGCCTGCAACGAGCAAGGCATTGATAAAAAAACATCGTTCCGTCGTCGTCGTGGGTGCGGGCAAGGGTCAAACAAGTGCATATATCATAACCGTCCACACCGCGCATCGCGCATGCACTCTCCTGAAGGTCTCCCGAACTATGGGAGACCTTGTTCATTGATATTCATCCGCTTCGGAGTTTTTTACGCCGTTCGTACAAAAACTAAACGCTGAGATTTCCAATGAACTGTTTTATGCTCCACCTCACCGGAATTGCTTCTTTATTCCGGTCGTATGTGTATGTATAACGATTTGCTTCAACTTCAACTTAAATGCTTTGCAGGCTCCCGTAGAACCGCCTGGGTTTAAGTATGGCTATGTGTGTTTGTGTGTAGGAGATCCGGCGCAGCGCATAGCGCTCGGAATCGCATTTTTCTCGGTATTTTACATTTAGTAGATCGGTACCGTTCGTTATGAATACCAGTCATTGTACGTAAAAATTTCGTCTCGCTGCTGGCGCAGGATGCCGGCAGGAAGACGGCGAACAAACACCACTACTGACGAACTCTTCGCGCGGCGTGCGCGAGAGGACATTTAAAAGTCGTAAAGTTGCATTCGGTGTTTTGGCCTTCGGACCTGACTGTGCCACGTTGCTGCTTCCACTCTTCTACTCTTCCACTCTTGACAGATTATAAAAAACAACACGTTCTTTCTTGGTGCTTGACTACTCCAGTGTGTATACTCGTTTGCTGTGTTTTATGGCTCAAACCTCTAATAAATATCGTAAAAATTCTTACACATTATATACGAATAACTTCCTGGATTGGATGGGATAGGGTTTCTTTGTTTTTCTTACTTCAAAATTTTACCTGTGACCAGGAATTTTTAAACACTGGCCCAATTTGTTTTGGGTCCGTTTTTATGACTCATACCGATCCTAAGATACAAGTAATTTTGTGATAAAAAAATCATACAGAATAATAACTTTCTAAAAATTCCACCTTAAGCAAGGTCTTTTTTGTTGAATGTTGTTTCTGTATCAATTCTATTTCAAGTTGCTAGGAAAAACATCAGTACAAGAGATTCGTAGAGAAATTCCACCAATTACAATGCTGCTTTGTTTATTCGCACTAGTGAAGATAATTACTTTATTCATTCTGTGTGTTTACTGTCACTAGTTAAGCAAAGTATACGTTATTACACTGTTTTTTTTTTTTAATTAGTTATACCTCACCAATAGGCGAGATATACGAACAATTAAGCAACTTTTTCAACCTTCTAACCTATTGTTTTCTTTTCAAACAATCTGATCTAATTTATTATTTTTACTTATGCCTTAAAAATTCAAGGTAATCGGTTCGAGTCTGATCGGAAGTAAAACATTCTCTTTCAAATCAATTAAATTGTTTAATTGTTCACAATTTTTTATTAATGTACCACTAAAAAATAATTATTTCTAAAATTGTCAATTGCAGCTTGGCTGCAGTCAATCTAGAGGTATTATATGTTAATGGTATGTAAGTTGTTTATCTGAAACCAATTTGAAATTTACCAATTTACAAATTCTCTAAATCTCCAAATTTAAATCAAAACAACAAACTACGAAATGAATCCTAACATACTCCCAGCTCCACATACATTATCTACTCACCGCAACCACTCAAATATTGATGAAGCCGTCGGCAGCCTCCACAAATTC
>JAODGA020011748.1:0-11430 GCA_027574885.2 Drusilla canaliculata | reverse complement strand
TTATACAAAACTACATCCAAAGTTGTGTTTCAAAATCTCACGCAAACCAAAATATTTGTTGTTTGTTTGTTTAATTCTTAATTGAACATTTTAATGCTCTTATATAAATTACGTTAGATTCTTTTTGCTAGGCACGGCAGAAAAGTGCTAGCAGATTTCTATACCTCTCTCTGTTTCTCTTGGGGGAGACTCCAGTTAAATTAAATTAATCAAATTATTACGTTATTACAAAAATACAATAAAGTGTAAAGTAAAATGCATCAATGAATGCACTTTGATATGATCTATTAGCAAATATAAATTGTTTTTGGATCAGAGTTGTTGACAAAATATTATAAGTGTATTTTTATATATACTAGGTAGCATTAGACTGTTCAATTCAGAATTAAACCATGGATATATACATAACATGTTATGTATATATATTTATGAATTAAACTAACAAACACAGAACCGGATTTAATCTTATTGAGGCCCCAAGCTAATTTTAAAAATTAACTTATAACGGGGCTCCTTGTAAGTTTAAGGTTTGGTCTCATCTCTATCTAAACCATATATAACCAAAAAATATATGCATACACATTCAAGTTGCTTTTTTAGTACATGTCCAGGATCTCAAACTCTAGGAATATGTCTATGAGAAGATAGTTTGTCACTTATTTCGATTTGAGCAAAATGGAGTCAGTAGAATGCGAATTAAAGTAATCTATAGATACGTAGTAGATTGAATGTAAATATATATGTTTTTAAATAAATTTATCTTTACATTAGTTAAACAATTAACTAAATAAACTATCATTTGTTTATGAAACGGTAAATACGGTAACCGGTACGGTAAAGCATTTAACAAGGAACAATAGTATTAAATTATTCACAAAATACAAAAAAGTTTTTTTATGTACCATGTACGTTTTGCTTTGCGGCATTGGTCCAAAATATATCAGCGCAAAGTTACAATTTTGCAGGTTAGTGGCGTGCTTAGCAGTAATTTTGTTTGCTTGTTTAGAATCTTGCCTACGTTTATTTCAATGAACAGTTGGATGTATATTGCTTCTAATGCTTAAAGTTTGTAAAGTATGTTCCATAGATCAAGCAGTTCTTAATTTGGTTCATAATTAGGGTTCTTAATTGAGCATCTATGACTGGTTGATATTAGTTGCTTGGTCAGTGATAAGAAATGGAAAAAGCCCGAGTCAAAGTTGTGTTAAGTTGATAAACAACTAAAGTATTAATTTGCTACTTTTAAATTTTTCTTTTTTTAGTTTCTAAGTAGTTTTGTTATTCTAGTTACATATTAGCTTGTGAATATTTAGCTTTTTTAGTTTACAGAAAAACTATTCTGAGAAAAAGCTTATTCTTTTTAAATTTTGTTTACCAAAATATTGCATTATTCATTTTTTATGACAATATTTTTAAACGTGTATCATGGTACTTTGCAAAGTTAATTTAGTAAACATAGGGTGGAATAAATCATACGAAATGTTGTTGTCTATGTGGCCTCAAAATCGATTAAATGGAAATTGGTTGGGCGACATGATATCAAAATATCGCCGTAAAAATATCTATGTGCCAAGAAATGCACCAAGACTGGAACCGGGCGGGTTATGGTAATCACAGACTATCAAATTTACAGCAGATATTGCTCGGTAGCGATTATCGTACAATCAAAATTTGGAACGACCACATACTGTCAGTGAGCTCTCTGCAGTCCGAAGACATAATCGCTGATTTATATCTTTACTCGCCACACACTGTACTGCCGTTGTCGGTAGAGCGATGCCGCAGTTTTCAACGGTATGCTGAGATCTGGCACATTTTTCTAGCGGTGGGAGTCTGCCAGGTCACAAAATAACAGCTAAAATATAAAACCTTTTCTTATATAAACAAACATCTTCATTGCATACCAGCAGACACTCGAGGTTACGAAATGTGTGACGAACTTTAATATCGACACCGAAGTCAGAACTCTTCTAATTAGACTAAACATAGGGTTCCTTGTTAAAAAGAAACAAGTCTATTATGCGTTGTCGCTTAATTATTTGAGATTGAGTTGCATCCCAGAGCCTGATTCTATTTTATTCTCTAACTTGTATTATTCTATCTCTCTAACTTGTGGAATATTTTAATCATATCTACAGTCGCTGAAGGTAGCTACATAAAAAAATAAGTATCTAATAAATATTTTACAATTGTTATTAGTTTTGACTTTACAAAGACACCCGTATTAGCAATATATCTCAATAAATTCAAAAAAGTAGTTTCGTATCCGTGATTTCTAGCCTAGCGTCGTACTATGGGAAACAAATGCCAATGTGTTGAGGGGATATCATCAATACCAATTTCGACTGTCTACCGACTGATAGCGTACAATCGCAATCGCTATCGAGCACACACGTACAAATCAACAAAACTTGAGACCGCAATCGGCCGAGAATCGGATAGGTATGTGGGCAATTCCGATGGCATGACAGAGTAGGATCGGCCAAGAATCGGCAAATGTATGGACTACATTACATTAGGTTTCAGAAAATGTAATTGAATAAATAGCCACTATAATGGGTTTCTTCCTAAAACATAGCGTTGCGAAATTGCTTTTACAAAAATTCGGAATCAAAAATGCAAAAATGCAAAACATCAGAAAAGTGTTAAAAAATATTGCTCTGTGTAATTGGACTAATTATTTGATTACACTGAGTTAAAATTCTTTAATAGGTATTTTTACAATGACTACTCTACGATTTGTTATTTCTTATTTTGTATAGCGCATTGACTAAATAGCATATTGTATTCCAAATTTATTAGTGCATTTATACGGAAGCTCCAAAATAGAATAAATTCTATACTTCTATTTAAATGTAGCTTCCCTTGAACTCGATTTGGATACACTTAGTTTCATTAATGTCTTGATGATATCTAGTGTTGCTCCAAACTGAATGTACCTGGACATTGCACATCTATCATTAAATCCGAATATATCTTCAAGTACTAGAATTATTTCCGTTCTTTTAAATTCAATTTATTTTCAGCAATTGGCAATCAATGGCATTTATAAGTATCCTAACAAATATATATCTATAAATATTTGATGTTTTTCATGAATTTGAACTGATCATAATATACATATTAGAAAGAAAATTACATTTAATGATATGATACATTTCTGTAAAGATCAATTATTTATTTACGGTGCACCGTATACTGCTGTTGGCTTAACTTTGTTTCCAAATCCTGAATTAGTATAGGTATCGTAGTTTTGGTTGTTGTTATAGTTGTTCTGATTGTAATTGTGGTTTTGATTCTGGTTTTGGTTATAGTTATCATAGCTTCCCGTTGATGGGGTTCCATATGTGTTGCTCAGTGCAGCGTACTGATTGTTAATAGCAATTGGGTTAACTGGTGCACCATATTGGTTGCTTGGGATATTCGAATTTCCATTAAAGTTGAACCCTTGGTTGTGGTTATGACTGAAGCCTTGATTCTGGTTGGTATTGTAATTTACATTATAACCTTGATTGTTGTATCCCTGATTGTTGTTGTATCCTTGGTTTTGCGCATAATTCTGGTTTTGGTTGTAGTTGTATCCCTGGTTGGTATTGTATTGCTCGGGGTACTGAGCTTCACCTTCATATCGAACATCGGCATGAAAACCGGTCTTCCAATCAGCATAGTAGGTAACAATTTGCGTACGACCATCCGGAAGTGCCACGCGATAAGAACCGGTCACTTGATTTCCATCACTTTGCTCCTGGCGATTGTAGTTAGTTCCGGTATAGTCATCTTTCACTTGATAACCAAATTCATATGCTTTGGGCTAAAATTAAAATAAGATTTATAAAACGTCAAACAAAAAGTAACTAGACCAAGAAAGTCGAATTAGATTTGGTTCGTTGACTATAATAATAGCATTTCTAGATCGGTTTGGTACATTTAATGTTGTTGTGATCGATAGTCACGACTTTGGTACAAAATGCAATTGTAATTGCTGTAGCGATTGATGTCATGTAATAATAACTGGCCATGTACGTTATGTAGTGTAGTGCTCGTGATCCTATTGCTTTCTTACGCAAAACCTACAATTCTACAAATATCTACCAACCCAGTTAATCTCGTTCTCTCAGTGGAAAACTAAATCAAGGGTACAAGTATTTTTTGAAGAAATGGACTTATTATAGTTTATAATATAAACTATAAACTTTATATGATGTAATGCTTAACTTACTTCTCCGTATCCATCATCTCCATGTCCATGGCCACTATGACCACCGTGACCACCATGTCCAGCATTATTGTCATAGTTTGGACTACCGTAGCTTGTAATCGGCGCTCCAACGCCATTGTTCACACCATGGCCGCCGCCACCATGATTGTAGTTGTAACCACCACCTCCCGCATTATTAAAGGGAACGCCATATTGTGGCACTGGAGGCTCGCATATAACCAGAGATAAAGCCGAGCAGATTAAAACAACCTGTAAGGTAATAATAATGTACAATTTGTGTAATAAATGGAATGCGGAAGTATAATACAAAACAACATCGATATGTTGCAAGTGCATTCGCGTGAATTTAGGTAGTGCTACCGGCTTAACGCCCAGTGTTATACAACCAACACTATTTTGATTTGCTAAATAATAAATAACCTTATAGTTTAGCTTTTAATAATAATAAAGACTGCATTGAAGAAAAATAATAATTTTTCCAACGTTTGAATATAGCATTTAAGTGCAAAATATGGTAATTGTGTAATCATATAACTGCATCAGTACTCCTAATAAGTAGCTATAATTTTTAAGTAAATAGTATATAATTATTTAATTGGTATTTATGTTAAGCGTGATATAACATATATTAACAATAAACTGAATGTTTAGATTTCAGTTTTAGATTAGAATATTTAATATTTAGATCATGGTATAGGTCGTGACTAAGTACAAATTTTTATTTTCTATTTACGATTATATATTCTTTATAGTTCATAATTCTCGTTGCTTTATTCTCCCTTAATTGCATTAAGCGATTAGGAGGTTATTATTTGTTTTTGATTTAAATATAACTATGTTTACATTTTATGTATCTAACAGGAATTTAATGGGATGTGTAATAGCATCGTGGAAACATAATTTCACTATACAATTCAAGAAAAATTTGAGCAAAATTGTGCGTTGAGCACGAACGACAATCATTGATAAAGAAAAAACTGGGCAAATTGTGATTTATTACGTTATATGTTGCATATTATCATTATTTGTACACGGAATGCACAAAAGACAAGAGGATGTTGCACGATTTTAATAAACTTTAAAGAAAAAAACATTAACGTCAATAAAATACTATAACTCTGTTGTTGCATACAATGTATAAATTTTGTAATATTTAACTCATTTTAAAATTACATATCTAAATCAATAATTAAGTTGTTAAAATATATGGAAGCTTATTTATTTGTGCCTGACTCTTTAAATTTTAATGTTCTAGACACGGTTGAATGTTTCTTTAGATAATGTAGCAAAAGTGACGCTAACGAGTTTTCAAATTGTCTTAATGTCGTCTGAAGATTGTCGCCAAGATAAAACACAAAGTAAAATAATAGAAAACAATCTAATAAAATCAACACAAGAATAGGAAAAGACAGTGGCAACTGACTAAAGAAGGAAAGGAAGAAGCAACATTAACGTGTCGTTCTATTGAATACTTGGAAATTTCGCATCAATTGTGGGAACAATTCAGCGCGATTGAATTCATTTCCCCTTTTATTTTCATTTGTTACATCTCGGCGAGATCTAGAGACGAGACCAGATGCTTAGTATTCAAATCTTCAATAAGTGTATTGTTAGTAGCCAAAAATAAAAAATAGAATACAAATAAAATTTAAATAATTTAAAATCTATTATCTAGTTGCAAAATATAGACAAAAATAAACTAAAATTTTGAACAAATGATTGCTGCCAATAATAGTGAATTATTAAATTTTAAATGTTTTGAAAAATATTAATAAAACACAATACAAATTTAGTCTAAACATGTAGACAAAATTAGAATTTATTACAAATTAAAAATAATAGTCGCCTACCTTTTTGTACATCTTGCGGTGAATTCTTCTAAATAATCCTTCTCGAAAAAATGTATTCGGCACCACCAAAAGCACTATATCTTTCAAAATAAAAAGAAACAAAACCAAAACAAACTTTTCTCAAACTGTTGGAGCAGTACAGTTGCAGAAATTTTTTGTTATTCTTGTGTTGTGCTCTCAGTACGATGCCCACGCACTACTGCTTCTTGAAGAAAAATAATTTGGTTTATATAGTGAATTTAAACCACTATGAGGTGCGCGATGCGGGGAGTTGCAATTTGTGGAGAATTTTATTGCCAACAATGCCGATGACGAACATCCATTGCGGCGGTGTGATCCACCAGGGACCGAGAGGTAATCCGCGGAAGAGATGGTGGGTGGTGCACCATACGCTACACCATCATTGCCGCGGTTGCGGATTTGGCAACTGAACGCATTGCATTGTCTTTATCTAAATGGAGTACTTTTACTCGTGCAGCGCACTTCAAATCGCACAGAAGCGGCGCGACTCCCACGTTCGAAAACTCAACGATGAGAGGAAAATATCGAAAGAATTAGCTCTGCGCATGTTTGTATGCTGTACAGCTTTAATGAATATTTAAGAAAAGTTGAAATAGGCTTGCACCACTAGGAATAGGAATAGGAAAATGAATGCGTAAACGTAAACAAATACATACGAAATGCGAGTGATTGTAAATTTAAGATTTTATGTAAAATTGCAACACATCGTGATCATTGCTCTGGTTTTTGCGGTTTTATTCACATAAAGCAAAATAAATCTTCTCCAATAATTTAGAGCCACAAAGATTCACACATTTCATATACATAACCTAACATAACCAAATGCAAATACTTAATATGTATTAAGATTGACTGCGCATATAATCAGCATAATTTGAGTATGTCGAAAATATTGGAAGCTATAATTTAAAGTATTTTTAAAGGAGATTTGTGATTTACATAATTCATCTCTTTCATGGCGGTTGAGACGTTTCGCAAACTGGACGTCATTTTAATTTGCACCGTTCATCAGCATTAGAATTGCACATATCTGTAATATCTGTAACTAATTTAAGGCTCCAAGATCATGTTTGTACGTTCACTTTTAAAACGGTAATACGATAAAAATTAAAGCGCAATGATTAACGTGCGAGCATCGCATTGACCACTGTAATTCGCAGTAATTCGCTCATCACGTTTGCTGTTGAACAACGATCTGGAAACTACGTGTCGGTATTGTTGCAACAAGGAGATATTTTTAATTAGTACAATTTGCTACTGCTAGTTGTGTACTTGTTTACAAGTTACCCTTACATTTCCGGCTTGTACAACGAGAAGATAACGCAATCCAATGACAAAGCAAAAGAAAAATTTTGATGTTCTTGTTTTAATATTATTGCATTGTTTTTAATTAATGGTACAAATAACGTACAAATAGGCTTATACAACAATTTAATAAAAATTTAATAGCATTTGTACGTTTCTATAATGTTTAAGCTTTTCTCGTTAATATATAGAAGCTTATTCGTTCCTATAATCGAAGTATTATTGATATTACTACATTGAAACTACATTACATTAATGGAAGTAAGTTTACGTTTTGTACAATTTGAAAGCGTAGGTATATTAAATATATAAGATAACTCAGTCTAATGCTAGGTTAAATGTGCGCCTAATTGTTAATTTCAGATTTTTTAAAGTTTTTAGTAAAATGTTTCATCTAATCGTATAAATTTAAAAAGTGATAATTTAAGATACCAAAACTAGCAAAATAAATTAATGTACATTGTTTTCTATGAATCATTATTATAATATATTTGTAATGCATACTGCATGTAGGTACATGATTAAAATAAATTTTAACCTATAATTGATATTATCATGACCAATCATTGTTATGCTGTTAATAAAAATTAATAAAACTGTAAAAATATCTACTGTCTTGTAATTGTAATCATATATTTGCATTATTTACTTCAATTTTTATTATAAGCGTTAATGCAAGCAAAGCGATGATAAAAAAAACCTCAAATTTTAAATTCAAATAAATTTAAGTATAAGGTTTTACTTGTTTTTAATTAGAATAATTATACTCATTGAAAATTATTTAAAAAGAATATTGTACTTTTATATAAGTTTATGTTTATTGAATCACTTTCTTAAGACAAGTTTCAATATTTTGGTACTACTTGCCTAGTTTCCTTTGTAATAATAGTGAGTTATTGCGCCTATCACTAAAATTTAAATCTACACATTACATTACAAGCAAAAAAAAAGAGAAAACAAAATATTCAAACGTGTTCGTTTCTTGACAAAAAGTTTATAATTCTATCAATACTAATTACTTTTAAAAGTAAAGATGCAATCAGATAACAATTAAAAATTAAGAAATTGGAAGAAATAATTTATCATAGCTTTTAAGGCATTTCCGAAACTTCATACGTATTTAAACAAAATAAAATCTGAAAATTTGCCAACTTCTTAGAAGTTAAATTGCTAGTATTGCATGCTATTGCAATTTGTAATTTGTAGCAAAACTTGTAATTATACTAGCTCATGCCAAGAGATGGGCACGATTACGTGCCGCAATGTACTTATTTAGACGTACTTTCGCGCCTGTGATTTTGGGCAATCTAATTGACACTTTTGTTCTGCCTTCTACATGATTTAAAGCAATCCATCTGCAACACTGCAACAAGCAATCTACTACATTGGTTTGTACAAAGGTTGCTATTAAATATTGCCCAAGCAATTACGTGTTCAGGACGTAAAACATGTGTAGCATCGCAAAGAAATCGCATCTGTGTATCTTGTGTAGTTAGTTAGCACAAATGTAGCAAAGTTTTACAATTAGAGAAAAACAGAATTGCAAATTGCAAACTATTTGCTATAGAATACATATAAAAGAATGTTACATCATTTGATGAAAATGCAAAGCATTTTAATGTATTAATGTTTTCAGGTTGTTATTTGTGAATAAAGTTATTAAGTATAAAGTATGTTTTAGAATTTTATCAATTGTTATTTTCTACCTTTAAAGCTAGATTTTTATTAAGTATTTGTTAATTGTTGAATTATATAAAAAATAAATAGGTTTATTAAACTGTAATTATATTAGTATTGGCAATTTTCTCATCATTTTATAAGAATAAAATTATGCATCCAAGACAGGTATTTCAAAATCAAAGCTACATATGCAACGTGAATGAAATTAATAATGTATTAGTTAGTTAAATATTAATAAATGTCCACATTGTTTATAAAATTGCAATCAGATGCAAATCATGATTTTTATTTACTTTTATCATTACCGCAATAAAATCGTTATGCATAAATCATATTTAGAATATATTTGCCATTCTTTACCTAGTCGTACATAGTTCACGATTTTCATGATTCTTTTATGACATTCACTGTTACTATAGTATGTTCGGTATATACTTTTTGACTGTCGACGTCGCATGCGCTTCATTATCGACATTGTCGAGTATGATGAAATTGCGGAAGTCATGCTACAATTTTATTACCCGAGTTATTGTTATGAATTTTACATACCGATTATATCATTTTGAATGTGATTTTTAACTTTATACGTCTTCATATTCTTAAAAACAAATTAATTTTATACCTGTTCATTAATGATGTGGAAGAAATGTTGAAAATTTAATTTAAAAATGGTGTTCAAGTAAACCTAATGTAATTGTTTTCAGATCTTATATTTATGTTATATAGTCGGATTTGTTATATAATGCGTGTCCATCAATGCGAATGCTCGTTTACAAATTTACATAGATTTTTCATTACAGGTAAAACTTGTATACCGATTTTACACTCGAACGCATCGTGAAATGAACAATGCGCTCGTCCGTTACGCTTACTGACACCAGCGTTAAAGAGAATGGCGATAAATCGTCTCCCAACGCAAACACGACTCAAAAATTGCGCATGAAACGACACAAACAAGCGAAATTCGTGTAGGCGCTAGATTTGCAACTGATAAATATTCTTCATTTTACTTTTCCGATTAGGCTTTGTACGCACAATGAGAAACGTGACTGCGTAACTCTGCTGTAAATACAAACTTTGAACAAAGTGTGGTATTCAACAAATGGAACAGATGAGACCCGCATAATATAAACTATTTTTAAATTAGTTGATCTTAATTTTGGTTAATTTATTACAAACGACATTTTTTTTAAGGGCTCACTTATTTTCAATATACATATTGCAACAGCCAATAATCAATTTTTAATAAAGAATCATAATACAACAAATTAATAACAGAATTGCAAAGTATTTAATTTAAATTAACGTGCGTATAATTTTCAATTGCAATTTTTTCCAATTCAATTCTTCATAAAATACCTACATGGAATAATATTATAAACTTAGTCTAAATAAACTTGTTATAAAATTATTTAATGTGAAATATATAATGCGTAATCAGTAAAACGCTACTTATAAATTACAATAAGTAACTTAACGTCTAACTTGTAATAACAAAAGTCACTTGTACTCAGGTTTCTGCGCTTTAAACCTGATTAGTCATTGCGTTTTACTTAACTTTATATAACTTAACTTGTTATAACTTTAGATTCAATTGATTCAACAACAAGCAAAAAACAAAAAGAATTTAGTGTTCTGAAGATGAGATAAACAGAAACAATCTCAAAACGCGTCGCAAATATAGTAAAATATACAAATTATAGGTAAGCAAAACTTTATCATTTGGCCAATACTTTTATATAATTGACAACTAAAATGTTTTAAAATTATTGTAAAATATACCACATAAAAAAAATAATTCTGTGCCAAAAGTCATAGATCGAGTTAAATTCCTAACCAGAGGTGACACTATATTCAATAATTTTACTTAAATATAAATAATTTCTTTGAGATGTAGGAAGAATTAAGGCAAAAATTAAATTAAATAGAAAAGTAATTATTTATTACAGCCTAGTCTTTAATTAACCAGGGTTGTTTAGGTGTGTTATCGTCTTATACCGCACTACCAGTTTGATCTATTATATATGTCAATTGCTTTACTCTTTTGATCGCCTAGATTTACTTTCTCTACTCTAAGTCAAGGATGTCCCTAAGAGTACTTGCTCTCAACTCAAGTGCCTCACAGTAAGAAATGGCGTAGCGATGGCCCATCATTACCATTCTTATGAAGATGGCTTCCCCACGGTAGTATATTCACCATAACTTTTAACTATTTCCTAGAAACCCATATAAGCTCTTATGGTGACCACAGACTAACCGATTTACAGCCGAGATTGCTCGGTGCGATTATCGAACGATCACAGTTCAACATTACTAGAGCCCGCGATCGGCCGAGAATCGAATAGGTGTGTGGGC
>JAODGA020011680.1:0-14590 GCA_027574885.2 Drusilla canaliculata | reverse complement strand
CTTGTTTACTTCCTGTACGATAAGACCTCTCAATTCTCATAAGCTTAGGTAGTCAAATTTTTATCGCTGCGTGCGAGGTGTTTTCTACGGTAATTCTATACCGCACTGTAAATAAACATTGCATTGCATTCTACTATGCCAACGCGCACTCGCCATAGTGCAAGACGCTCGTGCGGCTTTTTAAATACCACGTTACTAAAACAGCTATATCTCCGAAAAAAATATTAATTTTGAAAAATCTTTTTAACAACATATTCATAAAGGTTTAAACTTTGGGAAAGTGAAAATAAAAAAAGGGAAGTATTTTAAATTTCTAGACCAGAATAGCCCCTTAATGAAATTTGAAACAAAGTGTTTTGCACCTAACGGTGAAAATATGAACTACTTATTCACCAACAATCTTTTGATTGATGACTTTGTTGCCATGGAAATAGGACTATATTTGCGAATTTCACAAAGTACGTTGACCATGAACAGATCTGCGTTATCAGAAATGATCAGCGTATAATATGATTATTCAAAGTCGCGATACGATCGTCAAAACATTGGCCCTAGCGGCGATTGTCGCAAACTGCATGCCACCTGCGAGCTGCGAGCAGTGCTGCATGTCTGACTGCGACCGAGCGCCGGGCCGGATTCCAATTGGATCGCAGCATCGCAGTTCGCGCTGCTGGTGGTGCTCGTCGTGCGCGCTGATCCACCCGGTGGCTGCCGTCAATCAGTGGGAGGAAAAACATAATCAATGTCGCACGCCTCGTACGGCGTGCGTGCGCGAAGCGTCAACAAGCGCTGCGTGCCGCGCTGACCCAGCGTGGGAAAAACAATCAACAAATGCCAATTAGGCGTGCTGCGTGCGGGGCAGCGGCGTGCGGCGGCGGCGGCGACGGCGACGGCGGCGAGCGGTGCTGAGCGAGAGCGATTCTCTGCTGCGTGCGTGAGTGGTGGCCGATGTGGCGGTTGCGACGATGTCCGGGCATGCGGTCGTCGTCTGGGAGTACGAGCATCGCGCCAGCTACTGGAAGGCGTACAGTCCGGCGGTCACGCAGCACCTGGAGCGCGCCAACGTGAAGCAGCTCACGCGCGTCCTGCTCTCCGACGCCGACCCGCAGCTGCACAACTACTACGTGAATCTGCGCACGCTGATGCAGGAAACGGAAGATTCCGGTAAGAATTTGCGCGCTAAACTTTCGTTTATATGAACACATCGTTTGTCACATTTAGATATTGTCGTCAAAGTACGACGGAGATGTTACCCACAAACATCACCAGCGGGGAAAGGAGCACGCTGGGAGGTAGCCAGTACAGACGCCAACACGGAGTGGCATGCTTTTGACATGGACATTCAGTGTTTGATTGAAGAAGCTTGGGCAAAGGTAACTCATCAACTCATTTTTATTCGCATATACAATTTTATCTGTTTTTCTTGCAGGGAGATCTAACCATAGACATGAGCAAAACACACCTTGGATTCCCCTACATCATTAATTTCACAAATCTCACACAAAAGTGGCTTACTAATGGTTATTTGAGGAATGTTCGCAGGATTAAACAAGCACCATATCCTCTTATTAAAGTTAGACTTGAGGAAATGTCAACAGTTATAGGTAAACATTCTTACATTTTTCCTAAAACAAGTTTATCTAAAATTCATTGCATGTCATAAAATTTCTCTTGCATTCACTATATTGATCGAAGATAACTTAATTGTTATTGCATATTTTAAATTCAAAGGGAGTATTTTGCAGGAAATACTCTTTGAAACGTTGTTTTTTTGATATTTTATTTCTGGCATCGTTATTTATAAGCTTAAATGAATTACACTAGCCAATTACTTATACTAATAGCGTCGGTAGAGTCGACTTGACAACCAGTAATTTATTAATATTGAAGACGGGACTCACGTGCGGAGGAAATAATCGTTCAGCTATTGATTTTTTCGCCGGCGTTCGTCGCGCGCGATTCATGCTAATACGCCGGCGGGGGCAATTTGTTTCATAAATCAAGTCCTTCGGGTGGAAGCGGCGTTGTTGCGTCGAGTTTGTATCGAAATGCGCTGGCCGGTTGCCAAGGCTGGGGCTCGCACGGCGCGGCCGGCGCGCGCGCGCGCTACTTCAGTGTGCACGCGTCTTGCGGGCCCTCTGGTTCGCGTCGCAGCAAGCCGCCGCTCCTCGTGCACGCTATCCCCGAGTCGCGCGCGCTCTCTATCGCCGTCTATTGCCTACGTGCCCAAAATCCCATGGATCTCTTTAAATTTCGCAAACTGCGTGAACTAGGTCGCCGCACGGCCGAGGTGCGCAAGTCGGCGCGCAACTATCCGCACGCCAACGGCAACTCGCCGTCCGGCAAGCATCAGATCAACAACAACAACAACGCTTCGGCGGCGGCGGCGGTGGTGATCAAGGACGAGAAGAAGGCGCATTCGGCGCCGGCGTCGGAGAAGAAGAAGTCCGGCTCGAAGGGGAAGAACAACGACAGCATCAACCTGGCCAAAGCGATTCTGCACAATTTGAACATTTTCGGTACGTTGCACACGCACGCTCGTTTCGCAAATATTGATTCGGCAATTGATAAACTTTCGATTCATCTCTGCGCTTAAATTTAGAACACACAGGAAGTGCATGTCTTGTTGACGGGCATGTTTGACTGAGTTGAATCAAAATATCCACATCAAACTCTGGAAATCGTGATCATTTTGATGGATTTTGAACGCCGAAAGTTTGTGATTATGACGATCTTGAGTTGTGATAGGTCATACAGACACGACTAAAATTCTTCTCTTGACAAATACAAATCAAACAAACACAGAAATAGACAACACAGAAAGAATTTTAAAAAATTGATCTAGTTCTTGAGTTATACATGTAATTACAGAAACCACTTTCAATTATCAATACACATATAAAAGAAAGTGGTGTTTGTACTTCCATTTATAACTCAAGAACGGCCGAATCGATGTTGATATTTTTGTTGTCGCTGGATTTGTATTTGATAAGAGAAGGATATGGTGTATTCCAAAGTTTGCTGGTTCAACTAGTATAGATTATATTTAATTGTGAATAGAAGTTATCTGCGGCTGGCGCGATCAATATTTCGCTCTGCAGTCGAATGCATTAAATATTAAGATGCGATTGCTGTGGTAGGTCACAAGTCCCACAGCAGCAGCAACAACAACAACAACAATCACACGCCGGCGCCGGTGGCGAATTCCGTGCGCCGCGATGCGGCCTTCGTGCTGGACGTGGACAGCTCGAGCATCAAGTCCGGCCGGCGGCCGTCGCTGGACACGGTGTCTACGTACCTCAGCCAGGAGAGCCGCGACAGCCAGGCGACGGTCTCCACCGCCGATCTGCTCACCTGCGTCCCGGACACAGGTGGTGGTGGTGGTGGTGGCGGCGGCGGCGTCGGCGGCGAAGCAGGCTGCGCCGATATCGTTGGTGCGTAGTAGTACGTAGTAGTTGTTATATTTAGCCATGTGACGTGTTTGGCATGCGTGCGGCAGGCATCGACAGCGCCAGCGCGATCATCTCCAAGTACGTGCGCGTCTCCAACTCGTCGGAGTGGGCGCCGCGCCAGCCGTGCCCCTCGTGCCGCCTGCCGCTGAAGGCGCCCACGATCGTCGTCGCGCTGCCCTGCAACCACGTGCTGCACCTCGACTGCCTCAACTACGCGCTCACCGAGCAGCGCCAGCTGCGCACGCACATGCACATCCAGTGCAACGTGTGCGGCTGCATCTTCGGCGAGAAGCACGGCAATCAGCCGGCCGGCTCCATGGACTGGTGCATCTTGGATCGAAGTTTGCCGGGGTATCAGAATTTTCGAACTATTGAGATTTGCTATAAGTACGTATTTTCTATTTATTTAATATGTTGCATTTCCACAATACCCTGATTGAAATCTATTTGAAACAACATCAAATTTTGTTTATTTGTTTCGGATTTGTGATAGTTCTTACAGGCACAAGTAACTTTTGCATTTAACAACAAATTAAGGATGTTTATCGATAAAGTCTGATGTATTTATTCAATTTTAGTATTCAGAGTGGTATACAAAGCGAAGAACATCCAAATCCAGGCCGGGAGTACTACGCCGTTGGATTCCCACGCAAAGCGTACATTCCCGACTCAGCGCACGGCCGTAAACTGCTGCAGCTACTGCAGATCGCATGGCATCGTCGCCTGATCTTCACCGTCTCGCTGTCGCACACCACCGGCTGTGAGGATGTCGTCGTGTGGAACATCCCGCACAAGACGGAGATCGGCCCCACCGTGAACGATACCGGCTATCCGGATCCGAATTACATGCGGACTTGCTTCCGCGAGCTGGAGGCGCTGGGTATCATTGAGGACCACGAGGAGTACGAGCGCGTCATGCTCGGCCGGTAAAGTAGCTTTAAACCGCTCAGAACTGGGCGCTCAGAACGTGGCCGTACGCTGGACACCGTCGTCGAGCAGTGTTCTCTTGCCATGAAATTGATCACACATGCCATTTACGCGTAGTGTTTACCGAAACCTATTGGCGCAGGTTGCAATAAGTCGATAGGTCGTGTCTTCCATGCCGTCAAATCGATCGGCACGCAGAGCAGCTTGATGGGGAATTCGAATATGTTTACGTAAGCGTTTCATACATATTGTTACCAGATTCACTCTTCACTGTTGGTGGCAATAGCAGCAAATGTAGTGCAAAGCATATAGTATTAGTGTGGAGACGTCTCGATATACAGTATTTAAGCAATTGTGAATTTGAATGAATGATTTAGCATTGTAAGAGGCTACTTTGATAGAGAAAAAAAAAAGGAAACACGAACGTTTGCAGCTGAGAGCTTTAGAATGGAGCAATACGAAAGTGCTTTATATTTATATTATTCTAAGACAGAGAAGCAAATCCTATTCGTAGAGATATGAGAAATTTATATTTTTATATAAAGCAAAATACACATTGCATATTTATAGTTGTGTAGCGATTGCAACGATTCTAAAGTAGGCGAGTACAAATTTTTCGGAGCGTTAAAAAACGCACACTATACACTCATAAGTGTCTTATTTAATCAATAAGTGTGGTATGGTTCCATGACGCTGATTGAAGACTATGAGGATGTGCTACATAATTTATTTTAAAAATGTGATTGTATTGAAATTTACGACAACACTGGTACTAGATTTTTAAAATCACTAGATAACTGCAAGGTCAAGTGATGGATTTGAAATAAATAAACGAATTGCGTAATTTACAAGGGGAATGTGAGGTCGATCACGTTGCTTCTGTTGTACTCCAGCCACTCCTCGTATTGTTTGCTTAGCGCCTCGTCGAAATTACTGGCGTTGCCCGTCTTGCCTTGGCGAATGAAGCCTTCCTCGCCGTTGACGCACACGCCGACCTTACCCAGCAGATCGAAGTTGACCGATTTGTTGTTCCGGAAGTTTTTGATGCTTAGGTGATCTTCGAGTTTCTCCATTTGCGCTGGTCCCACGCTGACGTTGAGGAAGTTGGCAAGTCCTGTTAGCGTCTGTGGCACGTTCCTGGTCATATCTTCGTAGAACATGAAGAGCACATTTGGATGATTGCGTTGTTCGTAGCCTTCTTTGATGTGCTCCCAGTATGGCGTCCATGGTTCTGTAAAATTGCAAAGTGCAACCAATTGTCTGCAACGAATAACGCATCAAAGTTTACGTACGTAAATTGTTGGAAAAGTATTCCCAATACGTTTTCCAATCGTTGTTGTACCCTTGTGTCAGCATCAATCTATTGAGGTGGTAGAATGACACGGAGACATCTTTCGGATTGCGCGCCACGTAAATCACCTGCGTGCAGTAGGACAATCATTTTATTACGTTTATTACCTAGCTTTGTGTTCATTACCTTGCAACCGGAAGTTAACACACTGGGCGGTAGTAAACTGAAAGGTAAGTGAGTTTTGATGTACCTGCGTCCTGGCACCTTTTGCAGCTCGTCCCACATGGGTAAGTCCATATCCTGGACAATTTGTGTGTTTTCCGGGTTACCTTTGTTGCGTTCCAATAACTCGCTTTTTATATCCTTGTGCACAAACAGGCTGTATTCAAAGAAGGGGACGCGTTGTAGGAGTGGTGTACGTGCTGCCTCTGCGAAGTCCAGGTTGTTGCAGAGCAACCATACCATTTCCTGCGTCCACGTAGTACCTGTCGGAACAAAGCACCGTTTATATGGTAGTAAAAACTTTCATTTTCATGTTACCTGAACGTGGAAATGTCACAATCCATACGTCGTCTTTGCGAACAGGAAAATTGTAGATATTTTGCGCGTCGTGTAGATATTTGTGCGGGAAGAAATATTTTTTGGGGCCGACTTGTACAAATCCAGTACGTTCTCCTGAAATACAAAATTATTAAAGTGAATACTTAATATTTGCACGACTGCTTAATAACATTATCTTACATGGGTATGCTGGAGACTTTTAAAGTATATTATCGATTTAATAGTACATAAATAACTTTGTAACAACGTATTTGCCGATAATTTTATTGGTTTATAAATGATCGTGGCCAGTAGTTATTGGATGATGGTTTATTGACATTGTTTTTATAGTAATTGTTTTAATAGAAATTATTTTACCTTTACCTTAGCTTTAATAATCAAACCTTGGTTTACTTATATTTGACTTAGGATAGGTTTTACAGACACAACTTCCTTATACATATATATAGCTTTCCACTTTGATCGGTTGTGAATAAATAAACTACTAAACTTGAAAACAAAAATACAAATATAATTTGTTGATTCTGATATCAAGCTAAAATTGTAATTTTATTATTGGCATGTAATTGCTTTTATATTTACACTTTAAATGTATCTGTTTACCCTAGTTTTATTTATATTATGGCAAATAGACGTATAGGTAGAGATTTGAACAAAACATACTTTAATTAAATGCAATTTGCAAACGTTTAATTATAGTTACCGTTATTATTACAATTACGCACGCTAATTGGTTGTTTTGTCGTAGTAACTCTCAGTTGTAACCCGAGCATGACTACATATAATTATTGTAATTATTGTTCTTTGAAAAGTTGTTCCAAAATGGCGGCTATTCACGTAGGATAGGCAAATTTTTAATTACTAAATTTCGAAAATA
Organism: Drusilla canaliculata; assembly: GCA_027574885.2. Classification (NCBI taxonomy): domain Eukaryota; kingdom Metazoa; phylum Arthropoda; class Insecta; order Coleoptera; family Staphylinidae; genus Drusilla; species Drusilla canaliculata. The sequence continues at coordinate 7,482 of JAODGA020011680.1, read as the reverse complement.
AGAAAAGATACTCTCCCATTCTGGGAAATGCACGCACTATTATTTTTTTAGAGTTTTGAAATAATCTTTAAAGAATGTAATAACACTTGCATTTTGAAGATAAATTGAAATGAATCAATGAAAAAATAGTGTACCTTTGAAATCCTTAAGCAATCGTGCCGTTGTCTCCTTATCAACGGAGGTAATTTCGAATGGGAACACTGTTTTGTCATCCGCAGTTTGTACGCTTATTGATGGTGGCATTACGAATCAATTTTGTTACTTAATCAGTGAATCAGCGTGTTTATTCCGCGTCTCTCGCCAGCAGCACACTATGCGCGAGCCTTGAGTCGTATGAGTTTATAACCGGCAGGAATCCTCACTTTCTCAACAATTAATGCGTGGAATTGCTGATACAGCGGAAGACGGCATGCGTCCGAAGTCGGTCGATCTGGTGAGTGAAAGTCGTATCGAAAGAAAGTGGAACGTGCTTATATATCGCCGCGGCCCAGTCTAGGCAAACGTAAACAAAATGATAAAAAAACGTGCCAGCCAGACTGCTCTGTAAACACAATTGCTTTGCATATGATTGCGTTATCGACTCAATCGTAGATTCAGTTTATTGATACGAGAGTTGCGTCATACGCAAGGTTTTTATGTTTGTTATTATAGATACAAAAGTAAATAATAATTTAGTAAATATTAGCAATAAAAGAAACAATTGTAGTCTAATGAACAGCATTGTCAAAGACAAATGTGTCATAAAAGTGCAGAAATAATTTGAAACAGTCAAGCTTATATGTAATTAGGTATAAACATAGTTTATTCAATTTAATTATGATTAATTTAAAATAGTTATTGATACATTTCAAGTGTTTGTTTCAATTTATTTTGATTGCACAAGACATTCATCTATTTTGTTAATCGATTTGTTTTAGTAGTTGTTAGTTAAAGTTGTTCAAAGGCAACGTTGTCCTATTGGCTTTTGCTGGCTACAAATGCAAAATTCTTCTACTTTGCCTCCAAAATATTTCATCCAGAACACGTAGGAGAAATTTTATGAATTTAAACATAGAACCAACAACACCTGTAAACATAATACCTAAGAATTTACCGCAAAAACATAGACAAAATCGCTTCAAATTTGAAGACCTACAAACATTTTCAGGATTTTTAAATGTATATCAAAAGCTATCAAAGTTAGAAAGAAAAAACTAAATTTCTGCAGAAGTTGGCAGTCTCCTTTATTGCATGACTCCGCTTTGTTGAAAATATTTACCACTAGATGTCAATAGGTGTTTAAAAAATAAAAACTAATTTCAAATTTTACTAAAACTAATTATTAATTTTTCAAATAAATTTATAAATTATTATGTAATACTAGAGTATAAATTTGCGTAATGCGCATTGTGATTTTAAAGTTTGATTTTTAACTTTGAAATTTATTAATAACGTGCAAACACATCCCAACATTGTACTATTGGTAAATAATATCAGTACACAGATCACAATTTTGATATTGTTGAAAATTTGTAATATACAAAAGATAAAAAAACCCTTAAAGGAACAACATTGCAATAAGATGAAAAACTCTATCCCTAATGCTTGATCTTCTATAAGTCAATTAATATTTACTTCTACCCCCATAAGAACTTTTGTCAAAATTTCAAAATATTAACATTTTAAACTGAGAAATGTGATGAGTTTTTGTCTACTTACTTTTCTTCTTCTATGATTTTATGAGTCCTACGGCCGTGAAAAGCGGCCAAACATCCAAACATTTCTAGCTGTTTATATATATATAACAGATAAGCAATAATAGAAATAGTACATAATTATTACATCAACATGCTAAAGTGTAAGTAAAAGCTTTGAATTACTATATCTAGCAAACAAAATGTGATATTCTAACGCGGCTTTGATTATACGAAAATAGAGATTGTCTCTATCGTCTCAAGACATTAGTTTGCACAGTAGCTCCTCAGCAAAGTAGTGACGGCGCTGGTTAGGTTGGGCTAGAGGTTAGAAAAATCAACCGATAATTTTGTTTGAAACTTTCAGAATATGTTCTCAGATAGTTAAAACACATTTTTAAAAATTTGAGACTTTAGTAAGATATAGTTTTCGAGAAATTTATAATCAAAGTTGAAAAACATGTTGGGTTAGATTAGGTGAGAACAACGATGCTGCAGCAGAAAAACCAACCGATAATTCTGAATTCTGTTTAAAACTTTTAGAATATGTTCTTAGATAGTTAAAACACATCTCTTAAAAATTGCATGCTACTGCTGGAGCGAGGGGAGCAAAACATTGGTTTGCAGGTTTGCACAGTGACACTCCCCCCCCCCCCCTTAAACAAATTAGTTACGGTGCTGATGTCTACCGATTCAAACAATAGAGGTCGAAAATAAAAGAAGACGTCCTGATTAATATAATCTAATAAAATCCTCATAAAGTTTGATAATTTTTGATTTATGAGCAAGTTATTAGGAAAGTGGCGCGCAACTTGAAAACTATTAAACTTTGTAAACCAGAGGTTTATAAAATTATAGTATATATTCTTCTGGACATTACGTCACTTTTACCACTCCTGTAACATCTGAGCACAGTACGACCCCCAATAAAATTATAGTAATCAGATTAGCATGCTCTTATATTTGTAACCATTTTTGTTTCGATCTCGAAAGTAATCAATGTCACCAGAAATTTGATTGCGGTAGTAATACTGAAGAAGAATATTAGGAAGTAATGTAAGTAGAAGAATACCTGCGTAGAGTTGTTGATCGATGACAAATTTCTATGACCTAACATTCAAACATATAGTCATATACTAACCAGAAACACGCACCTCTAGACGTTTTTCAGCTACGAAATGAAGACTCAATTTTATCAGAGTTGTAATTTCTTTATTTAGAATGAGATGAGACTTTGATGGTTTTATTCAGAATTTTATTATAAATTGTATTTTTTCGCTTAAATGTATAACAACGAGAAGTATTTTATTTTTCTTTATGATTAAGAAAGAAACGCTCTTTAATTAAAGCAGCCAAATCTCATTTTAAAGCTTAGTTGCTAAATTTTATTTTTACAATTGACAAATTTACTTATTTTTAGATCCCATCAGATATAACTGTGGTCATTGTAGATTTTGAATTATTCCTTAAAATGGATGCATGTTCTCTAATTATAATCACTCACATTGTAATTGGCAAAACAGTATAAATAAGAGCATAAACAAAGAAGGAGAAAGGTTCAAACTTTGAAGTGAAAAGTTTCAAGTAGGGATGTTTCCTGCAGTGCGTTTATCAGCGTTGTCGCGATGACGTCGAGCAGTTTCTGCATGCGCCGCGCATCACGTTCGCTCGCGATTCCTGCGAGCCGCGCGCGCCCGACGACGACGCGAAGAAGGCATCCGCGCCACGGTCTCGTGCGTCGCGCACGAAGAGAAAAGTTTAGTTCGCCGATAGATTCTGCGTCGGTCGCTTCTTTGCCACCAGCGCCGTTGTGTTGCATCGCGAAAACCGCGCACTCTGCAAACTTTCCGCAAAGTTTTTCGAAATTATCACGCGCCAGCCAATTGCAAGCGCGCTCGCGTTTTCCCACAAACAGCAAAACAATTTCCCTACAAACAAACCAAAAAAACAGAGAACCTCGGAGTACACGTGCGTAGGCAGCCGTCTCATATCGGTGTTATCACTGTGACGTAAAGTTGGAAAGTTTTGTGCGTCGACGTGCTCGTCAATCGTTTAACAAATCCAAAGGTAACTTACCGTGTAACTTGCTCGTATTGTTGACAAGTAAGTCTATTTTTGTTATTCAAATTGCAGCTATAAAAAAACAGGCAAAAATTACAATTATATCGCATGTGTTTGTGAAAAAATAGACTTTAAACTGTTGAACTTAAAAAAAAGAAGTACAATGAAAGAAACATATACTTACAATTGTGTGGCATTGAATTAATGAAAATGTGCGTTTTATTTTACGAAATTAATGGCTGTATCTTTATATAACCACCGCACTTTGCCTAGTTAAGTAACAGCATGCAGGTTTCTGAATCGGACTGGGTACAGGAAACGCACTGGGCGCATCATCTGTCAGTCGTGCACTTGCGTTTTCGACTCGCGCATTTATTTGCACGCGAGTGTAATTGGCGTTTGGCGTTCGCTGGCAACATCGGCGCGTAATTGCGCTGGAAAATAATTAGCGAGCGAGCGCGCGAGGCGCATGCAGAAAAAGCTATCAATGTCACAGTGTCAACGGCGCGGGGCACACTGACATAGAATTCCGAATTTGGTAGAAGCGCATGGCGCAGCGGACCGGAAGCGGATTCTGGCGCGAAAAGTGTGTGACGCGCAAAGTGCGGATTTTTTTCCCTCCTGCGACGCAGCACGCTCAGCGCACGTCCTGCGCCGTTTGTGCAGCGAGCCGAACGTCGCCGCGGCGTGTTGATAATTGATTTAGCGCACTGTGTTTCCGCCTATAATTTCACGGTAATTGAAAATGTTCTACGCACGAAGCGGTTGAAATGACGGCAATTCGATGTACATTTACAGACATACAGTTTTTGCCCCCGCAAACTTATCAATCAATTTAATAGATATTTTTGAAATTAACGTAGTTCTTTAAAATTGTGGCGTAATATTAACGTTTGTTTGTTCTTTACTTTGATGCCAGTTTTTGACCGTTACATTGGGATTGGAGGCAGTGCAATGGATTTCACCCGATGAGACGCCGGAATCGCACACGGACTTGAGAACAATGCGGTGTTATCCGCTAATTGGTTGACTAATTGCCCGCATTGTGAGTGAAACGCAAGCGTGTTGTATGCGTGAACATGCCGGGTGGACACAATCACGCACACGCGCACACCAACGGCCATCTGGTGCACCACGGGGGCGGCGGTGGTGGCGGAGGCGGCGGGCAGCCGCAGGTGCACCATCAGAGCAACGGGCACGCCGCGCTGCAGCAGAACGGACACACGCCGCATTACATTCAGAATGGCCATGCGAAGAGCAACGGGCACATTAAGAGTAAGTGTATCTCCTCTTCTTTTGCGGGCGGGTGGCGGGTGGCGGGTGGCGACGTGCGCCAATGACGTAATCGCGCGTCTTACTAAATATGTGTGGATGTCGCCCCGGCACGCTACAACAACGGCGGCGATTGCGTCAAGTGAGCGCAAATGAATCGCGCAATAAGCGCGAAATAAGTCGAGCGCAACTTACGAGCGGCAAATTGTCCATCTGGATGGGCGGTCGCGGATCCGTGAAGACGAGCGCCAGATGTGGCTAAGCGTCTTCCCGATTCCAGCGAAAGGCTAACAGTACAACGGCGAATGAGACGCACATAACGTAGTTATATGTTGTCTAGCTTAAGAATACGTTTCTGCCATAAATGAAACTTTGTAATTTCATTTTGGTTTTGTTAGAGTTAAGCAAAGTTTGAATAAGTCTAGGGCAGGCTTACCTATGTTTACCCATTGCTTTAATCCAGTACGTCTCATGTTGCTCTCAGGGTGACAGACGTTCAATTCCAAAACAAGAAGGTGTTTGTTATCAAAGAAAACTTAAACATTTCAGGTCGTCTTTGGTCTTTTGTTCTTATATCCTGGTGCTTCATAAGTATTTTGCACCTTGATAAAACTAGACTTTGGATGACTTGAATTTGAAATAAATGACCTGAACTAGCCTGTCGGAATTAATAATTGTCACCATACTTTCAGATTATGTTCTCAGATAGTGAACACAAGTCTTTTAAAAATTTGAGCTTTTAGTAAAAAATAGTGTCCGAGAAATGTACACTCAAAGTTGAGTAACATATTGGGTCAGATTAAGTGAGAACAACGACGCTACAGCAGGAGAATCAACCGATAATGTTGTTTGAAACTTTCAGAATATGTTCTAAGATAGTTAACACACATTTTTTTTAAATTTTAGCTTTTAGTAAAAGATAGTTTCCGAGAAATTTACGTTCAAAGTTGACTAACATGTTAGCTTAGATTACGTGAGAACAACGATGCGACAGCAGGAAAACCAACCGATAATGTTGTTTGAAACTTTTAGATTATGTTTTAAGATAGTTAAGACATATCTCTTAAAAAAGTGAGCTTTTAGTAAAAAATTGTTTCCGAGGAATTTACGCTCAATGTTGACCAACATGTTGGGTTAGATTAAGTGAGAACAACGACGCGGCAGAAGGAAAATCAACCGATAATTTTGTTTGAAACTTTTAGAATATATTCTTAGATAGTTAACACATATCTTTTAAGAAAGTTAGCTTTTAGTAAGAAATAGTGTCTGAGAAATTGACACTCAAAGTGGACTAACCTATTCGATTAAATTAGGTTAGGACAACGACGTGGCAGCAGGAAAAGCAGTCAATAATTTTGTTTGCAACTTTCCGAATATGTTCTCAGATAGTTAACAAACAAGTCCTAAAAATATGTGCTCTTAGATAGAAATAGTTTCCGAGATATACACTTTGATATTGTTTACATTATCGAGCGACTGCTATGTATGAAAAAGATGCACTCCTAGAAGAAAATATCAACGAGCCACTTCTATTAGGCAGGACTAGAAGTACAGTAAATGTACTTTGATCTAGGCAAGGTCAAGTTTAAGCCATTGCCAATTTCCCATTGTCAGAATAAATAAGAAGGTTAACAACAGCGCTTGCATGTTGTTAACGTAGGTCAGCACTATTTGTGTCCCAAGCAGCAATTAACTAAATGACTCTCTAATATCCGTTCTCCTGCGACCGGAAACGGGCGTCGTATCGCCGCCGGTCACATCGTTGCAGCCCTCGCGCCGCAATTGGCAAAACAATGCGTTTGCGTATTTTTCGTCGAACGCTATTATGTAACTGCGTATCAAGGCCGGCGCACAATTATCGCCGCCAAGGACACGCGCGTCTTATGATTATTCATAATTACACAGTCGAATCTGCGCGGGCCCCGTAATGGCGATCACGTAGCAGCAGCGCCCGGAATCGATTGCAATTCAAATTCGTAATTAATAATTCAGCGTTGCCTGGCTATCCAGCGAGCAAGCCCAAACACGCGCGCGTTTGTATTAATTCCGAATTGCTTTTTAATAGATTTGTGTACTGCATTGGTATCAGCGTTATTTACGAGTGTTACAACGGATACGTATATTTCAATTTATTGCGAGCTAAACGCAATTTAAAAGATAATTTATCTGCTTTTTTATTGTCGTTATGCTAGGTTTATTATTGTATGTTTTGATGTTGTTTGAATAATAACAATTTTAAGTTTATTTTAATAACTTAACACATGTATAATTTACAAATATATAATTAGATGTTAAAATGTTATACAATCGACAATAAACTAAAAAATAGTGTCCGAGAAATTTACACTCAAAGTTGAGTAACATATTGGGTTAGATTAGGTGAGAACAACGATGCGACAGCAGGAAAATCAACCGATAATGTTGTTTGAAATTTTCAGAATATGTTCTAAGATAGTTAACACATCTTTTAAAAAAG
>JAODGA020011664.1:0-28722 GCA_027574885.2 Drusilla canaliculata | reverse complement strand
AAAAAAACATGTATAATCTTAATTAAATGTAATGCGTATTCATATAGGTATTGCAAGTGAAATGCGTTATAAATAGCATATACTTAGGGGGTTAGATTAACTAAATCACATGTATTTTAATTGATCGCCGATCGCAACTTACAATTAGTGCAGTTTTAATGCTAGCAATTGTTGGTGCAGTCGTTGCCTGCAGAATTGATAGAATTCGATTTCTTTCGTAAAGTTTGCACGTACGATATCCTTTACTTCTTCGCTGACGGGAGGTTTGAAGGCGTTGCGGTTGATTTTGTTGAATTTGGTTATTTCATCTATTTAATTAAAAAACAAATAATGAATACATAAACAAAATAAACACATAAATAAAGAGAATACTAGAGAAAACTTGAATGGATAGTAGTTTAGACTTACTCCAATAGATGTCGCTGGCGCTGTTGAAAAAGCGCGGGATATAGTGTTCCAAGACTGTGAGTGTGCTGTTGAGGTCCTCAAGGACCCCCACGACGGCGTAGTGTTGTTCAACGGCGCGTTTTGCTTTCTGCAGGGCTCCGTCGGTGTTGAAGGGCGTGCAGGCGTAGTCGTGACCACAGAAGAACATGGATTGACGGCGGTGATCGCCGATTCCTTCGCGAGTCTCACCNACTTTTGAATACACCAGATCCTTACTTGAGCTAATAAATTTTCAACGCAGAAAGAATTATAAAAATCGGTTTAGTGGTTCTTGAGTTATAAACGTAGTTACATACACCACTTTCTATAAACTGTCAAATGTCAAAATTATCGTATTTTGGTTCTCAGTTGAGGTCTGGCGTCGGCAACGTCGATTGTGATTGTATGGTGTTGGCAAAATTGACCAAAATATGTATTTTTACCATTTTTCAACTTTTGAATACACCAGATCCTTACTTGAGCTAATAAATTTTCAACGCAGAAAGAATTATAAAAATCGGTTTAGTGGTTCTTGAGTTATAAACGTAGTTACATACACCACTTTCTATAAACTGTCAAATGTCAAAATTATCGTATTTTGGTTCTCAGTTGAGGTCTGGCGTCGGCAACGTCGATTGTGATTGTATGGTGTTGGCAAAATTGACCAAAATATGTATTTTTACCATTTTTCAACTTTTGAATACACCAGATCCTTACTTGAGCTAATAAATTTTCAACGCAGAAAGAATTATAAAAATCGGTTTAGTGGTTCTTGAGTTATAAACGTAGTTACATACACCACTTTCTATAAACTGTCAAATGTCAAAATTATCGTATTTTGGTTCTCAGTTGAGGTCTGGCGTCGGCAACGTCGATTGTGATTGTATGGTGTTGGCAAAATTGACCAAAATATGTATTTTTACCATTTTTCAACTTTTGAATACACCAGATCCTTACTTGAGCTAATAAATTTTCAACGCAGAAAGAATTATAAAAATCGGTTTAGTGGTTCTTGAGTTATAAACGTAGTTACATACACCACTTTCTATAAACTGTCAAATGTCAAAATTATCGTATTTTGGTTCTCAGTTGAGGTCTGGCGTCGGCAACGTCGATTGTGATTGTATGGTGTTGGCAAAATTGACCAAAATATGTATTTTTACCATTTTTCAACTTTTGAATACACCAGATCCTTACTTGAGCTAATAAATTTTCAACGCAGAAAGAATTATAAAAATCGGTTTAGTGGTTCTTGAGTTATAAACGTAGTTACATACACCACTTTCTATAAACTGTCAAATGTCAAAATTATCGTATTTTGGTTCTCAGTTGAGGTCTGGCGTCGGCAACGTCGATTGTGATTGTATGGTGTTGGCAAAATTGACCAAAATATGTATTTTTACCATTTTTCAACTTTTGAATACACCAGATCCTTACTTGAGCTAATAAATTTTCAACGCAGAAAGAATTATAAAAATCGGTTTAGTGGTTCTTGAGTTATAAACGTAGTTACATACACCACTTTCTATAAACTGTCAAATGTCAAAATTATCGTATTTTGGTTCTCAGTTGAGGTCTGGCGTCGGCAACGTCGATTGTGATTGTATGGTGTTGGCAAAATTGACCAAAATATGTATTTTTACCATTTTTCAACTTTTGAATACACCAGATCCTTACTTGAGCTAATAAATTTTCAACGCAGAAAGAATTATAAAAATCGGTTTAGTGGTTCTTGAGTTATAAACGTAGTTACATACACCACTTTCTATAAACTGTCAAATGTCAAAATTATCGTATTTTGGTTCTCAGTTGAGGTCTGGCGTCGGCAACGTCGATTGTGATTGTATGGTGTTGGCAAAATTGACCAAAATATGTATTTTTACCATTTTTCAACTTTTGAATACACCAGATCCTTACTTGAGCTAATAAATTTTCAACGCAGAAAGAATTATAAAAATCGGTTTAGTGGTTCTTGAGTTATAAACGTAGTTACATACACCACTTTCTATAAACTGTCAAATGTCAAAATTATCGTATTTTGGTTCTCAGTTGAGGTCTGGCGTCGGCAACGTCGATTGTGATTGTATGGTGTTGGCAAAATTGACCAAAATATGTATTTTTACCATTTTTCAACTTTTGAATACACCAGATCCTTACTTGAGCTAATAAATTTTCAACGCAGAAAGAATTATAAAAATCGGTTTAGTGGTTCTTGAGTTATAAACGTAGTTACATACACCACTTTCTATAAACTGTCAAATGTCAAAATTATCGTATTTTGGTTCTCAGTTGAGGTCTGGCGTCGGCAACGTCGATTGTGATTGTATGGTGTTGGCAAAATTGACCAAAATATGTATTTTTACCATTTTTCAACTTTTGAATACACCAGATCCTTACTTGAGCTAATAAATTTTCAACGCAGAAAGAATTATAAAAATCGGTTTAGTGGTTCTTGAGTTATAAACGTAGTTACATACACCACTTTCTATAAACTGTCAAATGTCAAAATTATCGTATTTTGGTTCTCAGTTGAGGTCTGGCGTCGGCAACGTCGATTGTGATTGTATGGTGTTGGCAAAATTGACCAAAATATGTATTTTTACCATTTTTCAACTTTTGAATACACCAGATCCTTACTTGAGCTAATAAATTTTCAACGCAGAAAGAATTATAAAAATCGGTTTAGTGGTTCTTGAGTTATAAACGTAGTTACATACACCACTTTCTATAAACTGTCAAATGTCAAAATTATCGTATTTTGGTTCTCAGTTGAGGTCTGGCGTCGGCAACGTCGATTGTGATTGTATGGTGTTGGCAAAATTGACCAAAATATGTATTTTTACCATTTTTCAACTTTTGAATACACCAGATCCTTACTTGAGCTAATAAATTTTCAACGCAGAAAGAATTATAAAAATCGGTTTAGTGGTTCTTGAGTTATAAACGTAGTTACATACACCACTTTCTATAAACTGTCAAATGTCAAAATTATCGTATTTTGGTTCTCAGTTGAGGTCTGGCGTCGGCAACGTCGATTGTGATTGTATGGTGTTGGCAAAATTGACCAAAATATGTATTTTTACCATTTTTCAACTTTTGAATACACCAGATCCTTACTTGAGCTAATAAATTTTCAACGCAGAAAGAATTATAAAAATCGGTTTAGTGGTTCTTGAGTTATAAACGTAGTTACATACACCACTTTCTATAAACTGTCAAATGTCAAAATTATCGTATTTTGGTTCTCAGTTGAGGTCTGGCGTCGGCAACGTCGATTGTGATTGTATGGTGTTGGCAAAATTGACCAAAATATGTATTTTTACCATTTTTCAACTTTTGAATACACCAGATCCTTACTTGAGCTAATAAATTTTCAACGCAGAAAGAATTATAAAAATCGGTTTAGTGGTTCTTGAGTTATAAACGTAGTTACATACACCACTTTCTATAAACTGTCAAATGTCAAAATTATCGTATTTTGGTTCTCAGTTGAGGTCTGGCGTCGGCAACGTCGATTGTGATTGTATGGTGTTGGCAAAATTGACCAAAATATGTATTTTTACCATTTTTCAACTTTTGAATACACCAGATCCTTACTTGAGCTAATAAATTTTCAACGCAGAAAGAATTATAAAAATCGGTTTAGTGGTTCTTGAGTTATAAACGTAGTTACATACACCACTTTCTATAAACTGTCAAATGTCAAAATTATCGTATTTTGGTTCTCAGTTGAGGTCTGGCGTCGGCAACGTCGATTGTGATTGTATGGTGTTGGCAAAATTGACCAAAATATGTATTTTTACCATTTTTCAACTTTTGAATACACCAGATCCTTACTTGAGCTAATAAATTTTCAACGCAGAAAGAATTATAAAAATCGGTTTAGTGGTTCTTGAGTTATAAACGTAGTTACATACACCACTTTCTATAAACTGTCAAATGTCAAAATTATCGTATTTTGGTTCTCAGTTGAGGTCTGGCGTCGGCAACGTCGATTGTGATTGTATGGTGTTGGCAAAATTGACCAAAATATGTATTTTTACCATTTTTCAACTTTTGAATACACCAGATCCTTACTTGAGCTAATAAATTTTCAACGCAGAAAGAATTATAAAAATCGGTTTAGTGGTTCTTGAGTTATAAACGTAGTTACATACACCACTTTCTATAAACTGTCAAATGTCAAAATTATCGTATTTTGGTTCTCAGTTGAGGTCTGGCGTCGGCAACGTCGATTGTGATTGTATGGTGTTGGCAAAATTGACCAAAATATGTATTTTTACCATTTTTCAACTTTTGAATACACCAGATCCTTACTTGAGCTAATAAATTTTCAACGCAGAAAGAATTATAAAAATCGGTTTAGTGGTTCTTGAGTTATAAACGTAGTTACATACACCACTTTCTATAAACTGTCAAATGTCAAAATTATCGTATTTTGGTTCTCAGTTGAGGTCTGGCGTCGGCAACGTCGATTGTGATTGTATGGTGTTGGCAAAATTGACCAAAATATGTATTTTTACCATTTTTCAACTTTTGAATACACCAGATCCTTACTTGAGCTAATAAATTTTCAACGCAGAAAGAATTATAAAAATCGGTTTAGTGGTTCTTGAGTTATAAACGTAGTTACATACACCACTTTCTATAAACTGTCAAATGTCAAAATTATCGTATTTTGGTTCTCAGTTGAGGTCTGGCGTCGGCAACGTCGATTGTGATTGTATGGTGTTGGCAAAATTGACCAAAATATGTATTTTTACCATTTTTCAACTTTTGAATACACCAGATCCTTACTTGAGCTAATAAATTTTCAACGCAGAAAGAATTATAAAAATCGGTTTAGTGGTTCTTGAGTTATAAACGTAGTTACATACACCACTTTCTATAAACTGTCAAATGTCAAAATTATCGTATTTTGGTTCTCAGTTGAGGTCTGGCGTCGGCAACGTCGATTGTGATTGTATGGTGTTGGCAAAATTGACCAAAATATGTATTTTTACCATTTTTCAACTTTTGAATACACCAGATCCTTACTTGAGCTAATAAATTTTCAACGCAGAAAGAATTATAAAAATCGGTTTAGTGGTTCTTGAGTTATAAACGTAGTTACATACACCACTTTCTATAAACTGTCAAATGTCAAAATTATCGTATTTTGGTTCTCAGTTGAGGTCTGGCGTCGGCAACGTCGATTGTGATTGTATGGTGTTGGCAAAATTGACCAAAATATGTATTTTTACCATTTTTCAACTTTTGAATACACCAGATCCTTACTTGAGCTAATAAATTTTCAACGCAGAAAGAATTATAAAAATCGGTTTAGTGGTTCTTGAGTTATAAACGTAGTTACATACACCACTTTCTATAAACTGTCAAATGTCAAAATTATCGTATTTTGGTTCTCAGTTGAGGTCTGGCGTCGGCAACGTCGATTGTGATTGTATGGTGTTGGCAAAATTGACCAAAATATGTATTTTTACCATTTTTCAACTTTTGAATACACCAGATCCTTACTTGAGCTAATAAATTTTCAACGCAGAAAGAATTATAAAAATCGGTTTAGTGGTTCTTGAGTTATAAACGTAGTTACATACACCACTTTCTATAAACTGTCAAATGTCAAAATTATCGTATTTTGGTTCTCAGTTGAGGTCTGGCGTCGGCAACGTCGATTGTGATTGTATGGTGTTGGCAAAATTGACCAAAATATGTATTTTTACCATTTTTCAACTTTTGAATACACCAGATCCTTACTTGAGCTAATAAATTTTCAACGCAGAAAGAATTATAAAAATCGGTTTAGTGGTTCTTGAGTTATAAACGTAGTTACATACACCACTTTCTATAAACTGTCAAATGTCAAAATTATCGTATTTTGGTTCTCAGTTGAGGTCTGGCGTCGGCAACGTCGATTGTGATTGTATGGTGTTGGCAAAATTGACCAAAATATGTATTTTTACCATTTTTCAACTTTTGAATACACCAGATCCTTACTTGAGCTAATAAATTTTCAACGCAGAAAGAATTATAAAAATCGGTTTAGTGGTTCTTGAGTTATAAACGTAGTTACATACACCACTTTCTATAAACTGTCAAATGTCAAAATTATCGTATTTTGGTTCTCAGTTGAGGTCTGGCGTCGGCAACGTCGATTGTGATTGTATGGTGTTGGCAAAATTGACCAAAATATGTATTTTTACCATTTTTCAACTTTTGAATACACCAGATCCTTACTTGAGCTAATAAATTTTCAACGCAGAAAGAATTATAAAAATCGGTTTAGTGGTTCTTGAGTTATAAACGTAGTTACATACACCACTTTCTATAAACTGTCAAATGTCAAAATTATCGTATTTTGGTTCTCAGTTGAGGTCTGGCGTCGGCAACGTCGATTGTGATTGTATGGTGTTGGCAAAATTGACCAAAATATGTATTTTTACCATTTTTCAACTTTTGAATACACCAGATCCTTACTTGAGCTAATAAATTTTCAACGCAGAAAGAATTATAAAAATCGGTTTAGTGGTTCTTGAGTTATAAACGTAGTTACATACACCACTTTCTATAAACTGTCAAATGTCAAAATTATCGTATTTTGGTTCTCAGTTGAGGTCTGGCGTCGGCAACGTCGATTGTGATTGTATGGTGTTGGCAAAATTGACCAAAATATGTATTTTTACCATTTTTCAACTTTTGAATACACCAGATCCTTACTTGAGCTAATAAATTTTCAACGCAGAAAGAATTATAAAAATCGGTTTAGTGGTTCTTGAGTTATAAACGTAGTTACATACACCACTTTCTATAAACTGTCAAATGTCAAAATTATCGTATTTTGGTTCTCAGTTGAGGTCTGGCGTCGGCAACGTCGATTGTGATTGTATGGTGTTGGCAAAATTGACCAAAATATGTATTTTTACCATTTTTCAACTTTTGAATACACCAGATCCTTACTTGAGCTAATAAATTTTCAACGCAGAAAGAATTATAAAAATCGGTTTAGTGGTTCTTGAGTTATAAACGTAGTTACATACACCACTTTCTATAAACTGTCAAATGTCAAAATTATCGTATTTTGGTTCTCAGTTGAGGTCTGGCGTCGGCAACGTCGATTGTGATTGTATGGTGTTGGCAAAATTGACCAAAATATGTATTTTTACCATTTTTCAACTTTTGAATACACCAGATCCTTACTTGAGCTAATAAATTTTCAACGCAGAAAGAATTATAAAAATCGGTTTAGTGGTTCTTGAGTTATAAACGTAGTTACATACACCACTTTCTATAAACTGTCAAATGTCAAAATTATCGTATTTTGGTTCTCAGTTGAGGTCTGGCGTCGGCAACGTCGATTGTGATTGTATGGTGTTGGCAAAATTGACCAAAATATGTATTTTTACCATTTTTCAACTTTTGAATACACCAGATCCTTACTTGAGCTAATAAATTTTCAACGCAGAAAGAATTATAAAAATCGGTTTAGTGGTTCTTGAGTTATAAACGTAGTTACATACACCACTTTCTATAAACTGTCAAATGTCAAAATTATCGTATTTTGGTTCTCAGTTGAGGTCTGGCGTCGGCAACGTCGATTGTGATTGTATGGTGTTGGCAAAATTGACCAAAATATGTATTTTTACCATTTTTCAACTTTTGAATACACCAGATCCTTACTTGAGCTAATAAATTTTCAACGCAGAAAGAATTATAAAAATCGGTTTAGTGGTTCTTGAGTTATAAACGTAGTTACATACACCACTTTCTATAAACTGTCAAATGTCAAAATTATCGTATTTTGGTTCTCAGTTGAGGTCTGGCGTCGGCAACGTCGATTGTGATTGTATGGTGTTGGCAAAATTGACCAAAATATGTATTTTTACCATTTTTCAACTTTTGAATACACCAGATCCTTACTTGAGCTAATAAATTTTCAACGCAGAAAGAATTATAAAAATCGGTTTAGTGGTTCTTGAGTTATAAACGTAGTTA
The DNA here is from genome assembly GCA_027574885.2 of Drusilla canaliculata. Lineage (NCBI taxonomy): Eukaryota > Metazoa > Arthropoda > Insecta > Coleoptera > Staphylinidae > Drusilla > Drusilla canaliculata. Next base: position 20,304 of record JAODGA020011664.1, on the reverse strand, counting down.
CATACACCACTTTCTATAAACTGTCAAATGTCAAAATTATCGTATTTTGGTTCTCAGTTGAGGTCTGGCGTCGGCAACGTCGATTGTGATTGTATGGTGTTGGCAAAATTGACCAAAATATGTATTTTTACCATTTTTCAACTTTTGAATACACCAGATCCTTACTTGAGCTAATAAATTTTCAACGCAGAAAGAATTATAAAAATCGGTTTAGTGGTTCTTGAGTTATAAACGTAGTTACATACACCACTTTCTATAAACTGTCAAATGTCAAAATTATCGTATTTTGGTTCTCAGTTGAGGTCTGGCGTCGGCAACGTCGATTGTGATTGTATGGTGTTGGCAAAATTGACCAAAATATGTATTTTTACCATTTTTCAACTTTTGAATACACCAGATCCTTACTTGAGCTAATAAATTTTCAACGCAGAAAGAATTATAAAAATCGGTTTAGTGGTTCTTGAGTTATAAACGTAGTTACATACACCACTTTCTATAAACTGTCAAATGTCAAAATTATCGTATTTTGGTTCTCAGTTGAGGTCTGGCGTCGGCAACGTCGATTGTGATTGTATGGTGTTGGCAAAATTGACCAAAATATGTATTTTTACCATTTTTCAACTTTTGAATACACCAGATCCTTACTTGAGCTAATAAATTTTCAACGCAGAAAGAATTATAAAAATCGGTTTAGTGGTTCTTGAGTTATAAACGTAGTTACATACACCACTTTCTATAAACTGTCAAATGTCAAAATTATCGTATTTTGGTTCTCAGTTGAGGTCTGGCGTCGGCAACGTCGATTGTGATTGTATGGTGTTGGCAAAATTGACCAAAATATGTATTTTTACCATTTTTCAACTTTTGAATACACCAGATCCTTACTTGAGCTAATAAATTTTCAACGCAGAAAGAATTATAAAAATCGGTTTAGTGGTTCTTGAGTTATAAACGTAGTTACATACACCACTTTCTATAAACTGTCAAATGTCAAAATTATCGTATTTTGGTTCTCAGTTGAGGTCTGGCGTCGGCAACGTCGATTGTGATTGTATGGTGTTGGCAAAATTGACCAAAATATGTATTTTTACCATTTTTCAACTTTTGAATACACCAGATCCTTACTTGAGCTAATAAATTTTCAACGCAGAAAGAATTATAAAAATCGGTTTAGTGGTTCTTGAGTTATAAACGTAGTTACATACACCACTTTCTATAAACTGTCAAATGTCAAAATTATCGTATTTTGGTTCTCAGTTGAGGTCTGGCGTCGGCAACGTCGATTGTGATTGTATGGTGTTGGCAAAATTGACCAAAATATGTATTTTTACCATTTTTCAACTTTTGAATACACCAGATCCTTACTTGAGCTAATAAATTTTCAACGCAGAAAGAATTATAAAAATCGGTTTAGTGGTTCTTGAGTTATAAACGTAGTTACATACACCACTTTCTATAAACTGTCAAATGTCAAAATTATCGTATTTTGGTTCTCAGTTGAGGTCTGGCGTCGGCAACGTCGATTGTGATTGTATGGTGTTGGCAAAATTGACCAAAATATGTATTTTTACCATTTTTCAACTTTTGAATACACCAGATCCTTACTTGAGCTAATAAATTTTCAACGCAGAAAGAATTATAAAAATCGGTTTAGTGGTTCTTGAGTTATAAACGTAGTTACATACACCACTTTCTATAAACTGTCAAATGTCAAAATTATCGTATTTTGGTTCTCAGTTGAGGTCTGGCGTCGGCAACGTCGATTGTGATTGTATGGTGTTGGCAAAATTGACCAAAATATGTATTTTTACCATTTTTCAACTTTTGAATACACCAGATCCTTACTTGAGCTAATAAATTTTCAACGCAGAAAGAATTATAAAAATCGGTTTAGTGGTTCTTGAGTTATAAACGTAGTTACATACACCACTTTCTATAAACTGTCAAATGTCAAAATTATCGTATTTTGGTTCTCAGTTGAGGTCTGGCGTCGGCAACGTCGATTGTGATTGTATGGTGTTGGCAAAATTGACCAAAATATGTATTTTTACCATTTTTCAACTTTTGAATACACCAGATCCTTACTTGAGCTAATAAATTTTCAACGCAGAAAGAATTATAAAAATCGGTTTAGTGGTTCTTGAGTTATAAACGTAGTTACATACACCACTTTCTATAAACTGTCAAATGTCAAAATTATCGTATTTTGGTTCTCAGTTGAGGTCTGGCGTCGGCAACGTCGATTGTGATTGTATGGTGTTGGCAAAATTGACCAAAATATGTATTTTTACCATTTTTCAACTTTTGAATACACCAGATCCTTACTTGAGCTAATAAATTTTCAACGCAGAAAGAATTATAAAAATCGGTTTAGTGGTTCTTGAGTTATAAACGTAGTTACATACACCACTTTCTATAAACTGTCAAATGTCAAAATTATCGTATTTTGGTTCTCAGTTGAGGTCTGGCGTCGGCAACGTCGATTGTGATTGTATGGTGTTGGCAAAATTGACCAAAATATGTATTTTTACCATTTTTCAACTTTTGAATACACCAGATCCTTACTTGAGCTAATAAATTTTCAACGCAGAAAGAATTATAAAAATCGGTTTAGTGGTTCTTGAGTTATAAACGTAGTTACATACACCACTTTCTATAAACTGTCAAATGTCAAAATTATCGTATTTTGGTTCTCAGTTGAGGTCTGGCGTCGGCAACGTCGATTGTGATTGTATGGTGTTGGCAAAATTGACCAAAATATGTATTTTTACCATTTTTCAACTTTTGAATACACCAGATCCTTACTTGAGCTAATAAATTTTCAACGCAGAAAGAATTATAAAAATCGGTTTAGTGGTTCTTGAGTTATAAACGTAGTTACATACACCACTTTCTATAAACTGTCAAATGTCAAAATTATCGTATTTTGGTTCTCAGTTGAGGTCTGGCGTCGGCAACGTCGATTGTGATTGTATGGTGTTGGCAAAATTGACCAAAATATGTATTTTTACCATTTTTCAACTTTTGAATACACCAGATCCTTACTTGAGCTAATAAATTTTCAACGCAGAAAGAATTATAAAAATCGGTTTAGTGGTTCTTGAGTTATAAACGTAGTTACATACACCACTTTCTATAAACTGTCAAATGTCAAAATTATCGTATTTTGGTTCTCAGTTGAGGTCTGGCGTCGGCAACGTCGATTGTGATTGTATGGTGTTGGCAAAATTGACCAAAATATGTATTTTTACCATTTTTCAACTTTTGAATACACCAGATCCTTACTTGAGCTAATAAATTTTCAACGCAGAAAGAATTATAAAAATCGGTTTAGTGGTTCTTGAGTTATAAACGTAGTTACATACACCACTTTCTATAAACTGTCAAATGTCAAAATTATCGTATTTTGGTTCTCAGTTGAGGTCTGGCGTCGGCAACGTCGATTGTGATTGTATGGTGTTGGCAAAATTGACCAAAATATGTATTTTTACCATTTTTCAACTTTTGAATACACCAGATCCTTACTTGAGCTAATAAATTTTCAACGCAGAAAGAATTATAAAAATCGGTTTAGTGGTTCTTGAGTTATAAACGTAGTTACATACACCACTTTCTATAAACTGTCAAATGTCAAAATTATCGTATTTTGGTTCTCAGTTGAGGTCTGGCGTCGGCAACGTCGATTGTGATTGTATGGTGTTGGCAAAATTGACCAAAATATGTATTTTTACCATTTTTCAACTTTTGAATACACCAGATCCTTACTTGAGCTAATAAATTTTCAACGCAGAAAGAATTATAAAAATCGGTTTAGTGGTTCTTGAGTTATAAACGTAGTTACATACACCACTTTCTATAAACTGTCAAATGTCAAAATTATCGTATTTTGGTTCTCAGTTGAGGTCTGGCGTCGGCAACGTCGATTGTGATTGTATGGTGTTGGCAAAATTGACCAAAATATGTATTTTTACCATTTTTCAACTTTTGAATACACCAGATCCTTACTTGAGCTAATAAATTTTCAACGCAGAAAGAATTATAAAAATCGGTTTAGTGGTTCTTGAGTTATAAACGTAGTTACATACACCACTTTCTATAAACTGTCAAATGTCAAAATTATCGTATTTTGGTTCTCAGTTGAGGTCTGGCGTCGGCAACGTCGATTGTGATTGTATGGTGTTGGCAAAATTGACCAAAATATGTATTTTTACCATTTTTCAACTTTTGAATACACCAGATCCTTACTTGAGCTAATAAATTTTCAACGCAGAAAGAATTATAAAAATCGGTTTAGTGGTTCTTGAGTTATAAACGTAGTTACATACACCACTTTCTATAAACTGTCAAATGTCAAAATTATCGTATTTTGGTTCTCAGTTGAGGTCTGGCGTCGGCAACGTCGATTGTGATTGTATGGTGTTGGCAAAATTGACCAAAATATGTATTTTTACCATTTTTCAACTTTTGAATACACCAGATCCTTACTTGAGCTAATAAATTTTCAACGCAGAAAGAATTATAAAAATCGGTTTAGTGGTTCTTGAGTTATAAACGTAGTTACATACACCACTTTCTATAAACTGTCAAATGTCAAAATTATCGTATTTTGGTTCTCAGTTGAGGTCTGGCGTCGGCAACGTCGATTGTGATTGTATGGTGTTGGCAAAATTGACCAAAATATGTATTTTTACCATTTTTCAACTTTTGAATACACCAGATCCTTACTTGAGCTAATAAATTTTCAACGCAGAAAGAATTATAAAAATCGGTTTAGTGGTTCTTGAGTTATAAACGTAGTTACATACACCACTTTCTATAAACTGTCAAATGTCAAAATTATCGTATTTTGGTTCTCAGTTGAGGTCTGGCGTCGGCAACGTCGATTGTGATTGTATGGTGTTGGCAAAATTGACCAAAATATGTATTTTTACCATTTTTCAACTTTTGAATACACCAGATCCTTACTTGAGCTAATAAATTTTCAACGCAGAAAGAATTATAAAAATCGGTTTAGTGGTTCTTGAGTTATAAACGTAGTTACATACACCACTTTCTATAAACTGTCAAATGTCAAAATTATCGTATTTTGGTTCTCAGTTGAGGTCTGGCGTCGGCAACGTCGATTGTGATTGTATGGTGTTGGCAAAATTGACCAAAATATGTATTTTTACCATTTTTCAACTTTTGAATACACCAGATCCTTACTTGAGCTAATAAATTTTCAACGCAGAAAGAATTATAAAAATCGGTTTAGTGGTTCTTGAGTTATAAACGTAGTTACATACACCACTTTCTATAAACTGTCAAATGTCAAAATTATCGTATTTTGGTTCTCAGTTGAGGTCTGGCGTCGGCAACGTCGATTGTGATTGTATGGTGTTGGCAAAATTGACCAAAATATGTATTTTTACCATTTTTCAACTTTTGAATACACCAGATCCTTACTTGAGCTAATAAATTTTCAACGCAGAAAGAATTATAAAAATCGGTTTAGTGGTTCTTGAGTTATAAACGTAGTTACATACACCACTTTCTATAAACTGTCAAATGTCAAAATTATCGTATTTTGGTTCTCAGTTGAGGTCTGGCGTCGGCAACGTCGATTGTGATTGTATGGTGTTGGCAAAATTGACCAAAATATGTATTTTTACCATTTTTCAACTTTTGAATACACCAGATCCTTACTTGAGCTAATAAATTTTCAACGCAGAAAGAATTATAAAAATCGGTTTAGTGGTTCTTGAGTTATAAACGTAGTTACATACACCACTTTCTATAAACTGTCAAATGTCAAAATTATCGTATTTTGGTTCTCAGTTGAGGTCTGGCGTCGGCAACGTCGATTGTGATTGTATGGTGTTGGCAAAATTGACCAAAATATGTATTTTTACCATTTTTCAACTTTTGAATACACCAGATCCTTACTTGAGCTAATAAATTTTCAACGCAGAAAGAATTATAAAAATCGGTTTAGTGGTTCTTGAGTTATAAACGTAGTTACATACACCACTTTCTATAAACTGTCAAATGTCAAAATTATCGTATTTTGGTTCTCAGTTGAGGTCTGGCGTCGGCAACGTCGATTGTGATTGTATGGTGTTGGCAAAATTGACCAAAATATGTATTTTTACCATTTTTCAACTTTTGAATACACCAGATCCTTACTTGAGCTAATAAATTTTCAACGCAGAAAGAATTATAAAAATCGGTTTAGTGGTTCTTGAGTTATAAACGTAGTTACATACACCACTTTCTATAAACTGTCAAATGTCAAAATTATCGTATTTTGGTTCTCAGTTGAGGTCTGGCGTCGGCAACGTCGATTGTGATTGTATGGTGTTGGCAAAATTGACCAAAATATGTATTTTTACCATTTTTCAACTTTTGAATACACCAGATCCTTACTTGAGCTAATAAATTTTCAACGCAGAAAGAATTATAAAAATCGGTTTAGTGGTTCTTGAGTTATAAACGTAGTTACATACACCACTTTCTATAAACTGTCAAATGTCAAAATTATCGTATTTTGGTTCTCAGTTGAGGTCTGGCGTCGGCAACGTCGATTGTGATTGTATGGTGTTGGCAAAATTGACCAAAATATGTATTTTTACCATTTTTCAACTTTTGAATACACCAGATCCTTACTTGAGCTAATAAATTTTCAACGCAGAAAGAATTATAAAAATCGGTTTAGTGGTTCTTGAGTTATAAACGTAGTTACATACACCACTTTCTATAAACTGTCAAATGTCAAAATTATCGTATTTTGGTTCTCAGTTGAGGTCTGGCGTCGGCAACGTCGATTGTGATTGTATGGTGTTGGCAAAATTGACCAAAATATGTATTTTTACCATTTTTCAACTTTTGAATACACCAGATCCTTACTTGAGCTAATAAATTTTCAACGCAGAAAGAATTATAAAAATCGGTTTAGTGGTTCTTGAGTTATAAACGTAGTTACATACACCACTTTCTATAAACTGTCAAATGTCAAAATTATCGTATTTTGGTTCTCAGTTGAGGTCTGGCGTCGGCAACGTCGATTGTGATTGTATGGTGTTGGCAAAATTGACCAAAATATGTATTTTTACCATTTTTCAACTTTTGAATACACCAGATCCTTACTTGAGCTAATAAATTTTCAACGCAGAAAGAATTATAAAAATCGGTTTAGTGGTTCTTGAGTTATAAACGTAGTTACATACACCACTTTCTATAAACTGTCAAATGTCAAAATTATCGTATTTTGGTTCTCAGTTGAGGTCTGGCGTCGGCAACGTCGATTGTGATTGTATGGTGTTGGCAAAATTGACCAAAATATGTATTTTTACCATTTTTCAACTTTTGAATACACCAGATCCTTACTTGAGCTAATAAATTTTCAACGCAGAAAGAATTATAAAAATCGGTTTAGTGGTTCTTGAGTTATAAACGTAGTTACATACACCACTTTCTATAAACTGTCAAATGTCAAAATTATCGTATTTTGGTTCTCAGTTGAGGTCTGGCGTCGGCAACGTCGATTGTGATTGTATGGTGTTGGCAAAATTGACCAAAATATGTATTTTTACCATTTTTCAACTTTTGAATACACCAGATCCTTACTTGAGCTAATAAATTTTCAACGCAGAAAGAATTATAAAAATCGGTTTAGTGGTTCTTGAGTTATAAACGTAGTTACATACACCACTTTCTATAAACTGTCAAATGTCAAAATTATCGTATTTTGGTTCTCAGTTGAGGTCTGGCGTCGGCAACGTCGATTGTGATTGTATGGTGTTGGCAAAATTGACCAAAATATGTATTTTTACCATTTTTCAACTTTTGAATACACCAGATCCTTACTTGAGCTAATAAATTTTCAACGCAGAAAGAATTATAAAAATCGGTTTAGTGGTTCTTGAGTTATAAACGTAGTTACATACACCACTTTCTATAAACTGTCAAATGTCAAAATTATCGTATTTTGGTTCTCAGTTGAGGTCTGGCGTCGGCAACGTCGATTGTGATTGTATGGTGTTGGCAAAATTGACCAAAATATGTATTTTTACCATTTTTCAACTTTTGAATACACCAGATCCTTACTTGAGCTAATAAATTTTCAACGCAGAAAGAATTATAAAAATCGGTTTAGTGGTTCTTGAGTTATAAACGTAGTTACATACACCACTTTCTATAAACTGTCAAATGTCAAAATTATCGTATTTTGGTTCTCAGTTGAGGTCTGGCGTCGGCAACGTCGATTGTGATTGTATGGTGTTGGCAAAATTGACCAAAATATGTATTTTTACCATTTTTCAACTTTTGAATACACCAGATCCTTACTTGAGCTAATAAATTTTCAACGCAGAAAGAATTATAAAAATCGGTTTAGTGGTTCTTGAGTTATAAACGTAGTTACATACACCACTTTCTATAAACTGTCAAATGTCAAAATTATCGTATTTTGGTTCTCAGTTGAGGTCTGGCGTCGGCAACGTCGATTGTGATTGTATGGTGTTGGCAAAATTGACCAAAATATGTATTTTTACCATTTTTCAACTTTTGAATACACCAGATCCTTACTTGAGCTAATAAATTTTCAACGCAGAAAGAATTATAAAAATCGGTTTAGTGGTTCTTGAGTTATAAACGTAGTTACATACACCACTTTCTATAAACTGTCAAATGTCAAAATTATCGTATTTTGGTTCTCAGTTGAGGTCTGGCGTCGGCAACGTCGATTGTGATTGTATGGTGTTGGCAAAATTGACCAAAATATGTATTTTTACCATTTTTCAACTTTTGAATACACCAGATCCTTACTTGAGCTAATAAATTTTCAACGCAGAAAGAATTATAAAAATCGGTTTAGTGGTTCTTGAGTTATAAACGTAGTTACATACACCACTTTCTATAAACTGTCAAATGTCAAAATTATCGTATTTTGGTTCTCAGTTGAGGTCTGGCGTCGGCAACGTCGATTGTGATTGTATGGTGTTGGCAAAATTGACCAAAATATGTATTTTTACCATTTTTCAACTTTTGAATACACCAGATCCTTACTTGAGCTAATAAATTTTCAACGCAGAAAGAATTATAAAAATCGGTTTAGTGGTTCTTGAGTTATAAACGTAGTTACATACACCACTTTCTATAAACTGTCAAATGTCAAAATTATCGTATTTTGGTTCTCAGTTGAGGTCTGGCGTCGGCAACGTCGATTGTGATTGTATGGTGTTGGCAAAATTGACCAAAATATGTATTTTTACCATTTTTCAACTTTTGAATACACCAGATCCTTACTTGAGCTAATAAATTTTCAACGCAGAAAGAATTATAAAAATCGGTTTAGTGGTTCTTGAGTTATAAACGTAGTTACATACACCACTTTCTATAAACTGTCAAATGTCAAAATTATCGTATTTTGGTTCTCAGTTGAGGTCTGGCGTCGGCAACGTCGATTGTGATTGTATGGTGTTGGCAAAATTGACCAAAATATGTATTTTTACCATTTTTCAACTTTTGAATACACCAGATCCTTACTTGAGCTAATAAATTTTCAACGCAGAAAGAATTATAAAAATCGGTTTAGTGGTTCTTGAGTTATAAACGTAGTTACATACACCACTTTCTATAAACTGTCAAATGTCAAAATTATCGTATTTTGGTTCTCAGTTGAGGTCTGGCGTCGGCAACGTCGATTGTGATTGTATGGTGTTGGCAAAATTGACCAAAATATGTATTTTTACCATTTTTCAACTTTTGAATACACCAGATCCTTACTTGAGCTAATAAATTTTCAACGCAGAAAGAATTATAAAAATCGGTTTAGTGGTTCTTGAGTTATAAACGTAGTTACATACACCACTTTCTATAAACTGTCAAATGTCAAAATTATCGTATTTTGGTTCTCAGTTGAGGTCTGGCGTCGGCAACGTCGATTGTGATTGTATGGTGTTGGCAAAATTGACCAAAATATGTATTTTTACCATTTTTCAACTTTTGAATACACCAGATCCTTACTTGAGCTAATAAATTTTCAACGCAGAAAGAATTATAAAAATCGGTTTAGTGGTTCTTGAGTTATAAACGTAGTTACATACACCACTTTCTATAAACTGTCAAATGTCAAAATTATCGTATTTTGGTTCTCAGTTGAGGTCTGGCGTCGGCAACGTCGATTGTGATTGTATGGTGTTGGCAAAATTGACCAAAATATGTATTTTTACCATTTTTCAACTTTTGAATACACCAGATCCTTACTTGAGCTAATAAATTTTCAACGCAGAAAGAATTATAAAAATCGGTTTAGTGGTTCTTGAGTTATAAACGTAGTTACATACACCACTTTCTATAAACTGTCAAATGTCAAAATTATCGTATTTTGGTTCTCAGTTGAGGTCTGGCGTCGGCAACGTCGATTGTGATTGTATGGTGTTGGCAAAATTGACCAAAATATGTATTTTTACCATTTTTCAACTTTTGAATACACCAGATCCTTACTTGAGCTAATAAATTTTCAACGCAGAAAGAATTATAAAAATCGGTTTAGTGGTTCTTGAGTTATAAACGTAGTTACATACACCACTTTCTATAAACTGTCAAATGTCAAAATTATCGTATTTTGGTTCTCAGTTGAGGTCTGGCGTCGGCAACGTCGATTGTGATTGTATGGTGTTGGCAAAATTGACCAAAATATGTATTTTTACCATTTTTCAACTTTTGAATACACCAGATCCTTACTTGAGCTAATAAATTTTCAACGCAGAAAGAATTATAAAAATCGGTTTAGTGGTTCTTGAGTTATAAACGTAGTTACATACACCACTTTCTATAAACTGTCAAATGTCAAAATTATCGTATTTTGGTTCTCAGTTGAGGTCTGGCGTCGGCAACGTCGATTGTGATTGTATGGTGTTGGCAAAATTGACCAAAATATGTATTTTTACCATTTTTCAACTTTTGAATACACCAGATCCTTACTTGAGCTAATAAATTTTCAACGCAGAAAGAATTATAAAAATCGGTTTAGTGGTTCTTGAGTTATAAACGTAGTTACATACACCACTTTCTATAAACTGTCAAATGTCAAAATTATCGTATTTTGGTTCTCAGTTGAGGTCTGGCGTCGGCAACGTCGATTGTGATTGTATGGTGTTGGCAAAATTGACCAAAATATGTATTTTTACCATTTTTCAACTTTTGAATACACCAGATCCTTACTTGAGCTAATAAATTTTCAACGCAGAAAGAATTATAAAAATCGGTTTAGTGGTTCTTGAGTTATAAACGTAGTTACATACACCACTTTCTATAAACTGTCAAATGTCAAAATTATCGTATTTTGGTTCTCAGTTGAGGTCTGGCGTCGGCAACGTCGATTGTGATTGTATGGTGTTGGCAAAATTGACCAAAATATGTATTTTTACCATTTTTCAACTTTTGAATACACCAGATCCTTACTTGAGCTAATAAATTTTCAACGCAGAAAGAATTATAAAAATCGGTTTAGTGGTTCTTGAGTTATAAACGTAGTTACATACACCACTTTCTATAAACTGTCAAATGTCAAAATTATCGTATTTTGGTTCTCAGTTGAGGTCTGGCGTCGGCAACGTCGATTGTGATTGTATGGTGTTGGCAAAATTGACCAAAATATGTATTTTTACCATTTTTCAACTTTTGAATACACCAGATCCTTACTTGAGCTAATAAATTTTCAACGCAGAAAGAATTATAAAAATCGGTTTAGTGGTTCTTGAGTTATAAACGTAGTTACATACACCACTTTCTATAAACTGTCAAATGTCAAAATTATCGTATTTTGGTTCTCAGTTGAGGTCTGGCGTCGGCAACGTCGATTGTGATTGTATGGTGTTGGCAAAATTGACCAAAATATGTATTTTTACCATTTTTCAACTTTTGAATACACCAGATCCTTACTTGAGCTAATAAATTTTCAACGCAGAAAGAATTATAAAAATCGGTTTAGTGGTTCTTGAGTTATAAACGTAGTTACATACACCACTTTCTATAAACTGTCAAATGTCAAAATTATCGTATTTTGGTTCTCAGTTGAGGTCTGGCGTCGGCAACGTCGATTGTGATTGTATGGTGTTGGCAAAATTGACCAAAATATGTATTTTTACCATTTTTCAACTTTTGAATACACCAGATCCTTACTTGAGCTAATAAATTTTCAACGCAGAAAGAATTATAAAAATCGGTTTAGTGGTTCTTGAGTTATAAACGTAGTTACATACACCACTTTCTATAAACTGTCAAATGTCAAAATTATCGTATTTTGGTTCTCAGTTGAGGTCTGGCGTCGGCAACGTCGATTGTGATTGTATGGTGTTGGCAAAATTGACCAAAATATGTATTTTTACCATTTTTCAACTTTTGAATACACCAGATCCTTACTTGAGCTAATAAATTTTCAACGCAGAAAGAATTATAAAAATCGGTTTAGTGGTTCTTGAGTTATAAACGTAGTTACATACACCACTTTCTATAAACTGTCAAATGTCAAAATTATCGTATTTTGGTTCTCAGTTGAGGTCTGGCGTCGGCAACGTCGATTGTGATTGTATGGTGTTGGCAAAATTGACCAAAATATGTATTTTTACCATTTTTCAACTTTTGAATACACCAGATCCTTACTTGAGCTAATAAATTTTCAACGCAGAAAGAATTATAAAAATCGGTTTAGTGGTTCTTGAGTTATAAACGTAGTTACATACACCACTTTCTATAAACTGTCAAATGTCAAAATTATCGTATTTTGGTTCTCAGTTGAGGTCTGGCGTCGGCAACGTCGATTGTGATTGTATGGTGTTGGCAAAATTGACCAAAATATGTATTTTTACCATTTTTCAACTTTTGAATACACCAGATCCTTACTTGAGCTAATAAATTTTCAACGCAGAAAGAATTATAAAAATCGGTTTAGTGGTTCTTGAGTTATAAACGTAGTTACATACACCACTTTCTATAAACTGTCAAATGTCAAAATTATCGTATTTTGGTTCTCAGTTGAGGTCTGGCGTCGGCAACGTCGATTGTGATTGTATGGTGTTGGCAAAATTGACCAAAATATGTATTTTTACCATTTTTCAACTTTTGAATACACCAGATCCTTACTTGAGCTAATAAATTTTCAACGCAGAAAGAATTATAAAAATCGGTTTAGTGGTTCTTGAGTTATAAACGTAGTTACATACACCACTTTCTATAAACTGTCAAATGTCAAAATTATCGTATTTTGGTTCTCAGTTGAGGTCTGGCGTCGGCAACGTCGATTGTGATTGTATGGTGTTGGCAAAATTGACCAAAATATGTATTTTTACCATTTTTCAACTTTTGAATACACCAGATCCTTACTTGAGCTAATAAATTTTCAACGCAGAAAGAATTATAAAAATCGGTTTAGTGGTTCTTGAGTTATAAACGTAGTTACATACACCACTTTCTATAAACTGTCAAATGTCAAAATTATCGTATTTTGGTTCTCAGTTGAGGTCTGGCGTCGGCAACGTCGATTGTGATTGTATGGTGTTGGCAAAATTGACCAAAATATGTATTTTTACCATTTTTCAACTTTTGAATACACCAGATCCTTACTTGAGCTAATAAATTTTCAACGCAGAAAGAATTATAAAAATCGGTTTAGTGGTTCTTGAGTTATAAACGTAGTTACATACACCACTTTCTATAAACTGTCAAATGTCAAAATTATCGTATTTTGGTTCTCAGTTGAGGTCTGGCGTCGGCAACGTCGATTGTGATTGTATGGTGTTGGCAAAATTGACCAAAATATGTATTTTTACCATTTTTCAACTTTTGAATACACCAGATCCTTACTTGAGCTAATAAATTTTCAACGCAGAAAGAATTATAAAAATCGGTTTAGTGGTTCTTGAGTTATAAACGTAGTTACATACACCACTTTCTATAAACTGTCAAATGTCAAAATTATCGTATTTTGGTTCTCAGTTGAGGTCTGGCGTCGGCAACGTCGATTGTGATTGTATGGTGTTGGCAAAATTGACCAAAATATGTATTTTTACCATTTTTCAACTTTTGAATACACCAGATCCTTACTTGAGCTAATAAATTTTCAACGCAGAAAGAATTATAAAAATCGGTTTAGTGGTTCTTGAGTTATAAACGTAGTTACATACACCACTTTCTATAAACTGTCAAATGTCAAAATTATCGTATTTTGGTTCTCAGTTGAGGTCTGGCGTCGGCAACGTCGATTGTGATTGTATGGTGTTGGCAAAATTGACCAAAATATGTATTTTTACCATTTTTCAACTTTTGAATACACCAGATCCTTACTTGAGCTAATAAATTTTCAACGCAGAAAGAATTATAAAAATCGGTTTAGTGGTTCTTGAGTTATAAACGTAGTTACATACACCACTTTCTATAAACTGTCAAATGTCAAAATTATCGTATTTTGGTTCTCAGTTGAGGTCTGGCGTCGGCAACGTCGATTGTGATTGTATGGTGTTGGCAAAATTGACCAAAATATGTATTTTTACCATTTTTCAACTTTTGAATACACCAGATCCTTACTTGAGCTAATAAATTTTCAACGCAGAAAGAATTATAAAAATCGGTTTAGTGGTTCTTGAGTTATAAACGTAGTTACATACACCACTTTCTATAAACTGTCAAATGTCAAAATTATCGTATTTTGGTTCTCAGTTGAGGTCTGGCGTCGGCAACGTCGATTGTGATTGTATGGTGTTGGCAAAATTGACCAAAATATGTATTTTTACCATTTTTCAACTTTTGAATACACCAGATCCTTACTTGAGCTAATAAATTTTCAACGCAGAAAGAATTATAAAAATCGGTTTAGTGGTTCTTGAGTTATAAACGTAGTTACATACACCACTTTCTATAAACTGTCAAATGTCAAAATTATCGTATTTTGGTTCTCAGTTGAGGTCTGGCGTCGGCAACGTCGATTGTGATTGTATGGTGTTGGCAAAATTGACCAAAATATGTATTTTTACCATTTTTCAACTTTTGAATACACCAGATCCTTACTTGAGCTAATAAATTTTCAACGCAGAAAGAATTATAAAAATCGGTTTAGTGGTTCTTGAGTTATAAACGTAGTTACATACACCACTTTCTATAAACTGTCAAATGTCAAAATTATCGTATTTTGGTTCTCAGTTGAGGTCTGGCGTCGGCAACGTCGATTGTGATTGTATGGTGTTGGCAAAATTGACCAAAATATGTATTTTTACCATTTTTCAACTTTTGAATACACCAGATCCTTACTTGAGCTAATAAATTTTCAACGCAGAAAGAATTATAAAAATCGGTTTAGTGGTTCTTGAGTTATAAACGTAGTTACATACACCACTTTCTATAAACTGTCAAATGTCAAAATTATCGTATTTTGGTTCTCAGTTGAGGTCTGGCGTCGGCAACGTCGATTGTGATTGTATGGTGTTGGCAAAATTGACCAAAATATGTATTTTTACCATTTTTCAACTTTTGAATACACCAGATCCTTACTTGAGCTAATAAATTTTCAACGCAGAAAGAATTATAAAAATCGGTTTAGTGGTTCTTGAGTTATAAACGTAGTTACATACACCACTTTCTATAAACTGTCAAATGTCAAAATTATCGTATTTTGGTTCTCAGTTGAGGTCTGGCGTCGGCAACGTCGATTGTGATTGTATGGTGTTGGCAAAATTGACCAAAATATGTATTTTTACCATTTTTCAACTTTTGAATACACCAGATCCTTACTTGAGCTAATAAATTTTCAACGCAGAAAGAATTATAAAAATCGGTTTAGTGGTTCTTGAGTTATAAACGTAGTTACATACACCACTTTCTATAAACTGTCAAATGTCAAAATTATCGTATTTTGGTTCTCAGTTGAGGTCTGGCGTCGGCAACGTCGATTGTGATTGTATGGTGTTGGCAAAATTGACCAAAATATGTATTTTTACCATTTTTCAACTTTTGAATACACCAGATCCTTACTTGAGCTAATAAATTTTCAACGCAGAAAGAATTATAAAAATCGGTTTAGTGGTTCTTGAGTTATAAACGTAGTTACATACACCACTTTCTATAAACTGTCAAATGTCAAAATTATCGTATTTTGGTTCTCAGTTGAGGTCTGGCGTCGGCAACGTCGATTGTGATTGTATGGTGTTGGCAAAATTGACCAAAATATGTATTTTTACCATTTTTCAACTTTTGAATACACCAGATCCTTACTTGAGCTAATAAATTTTCAACGCAGAAAGAATTATAAAAATCGGTTTAGTGGTTCTTGAGTTATAAACGTAGTTACATACACCACTTTCTATAAACTGTCAAATGTCAAAATTATCGTATTTTGGTTCTCAGTTGAGGTCTGGCGTCGGCAACGTCGATTGTGATTGTATGGTGTTGGCAAAATTGACCAAAATATGTATTTTTACCATTTTTCAACTTTTGAATACACCAGATCCTTACTTGAGCTAATAAATTTTCAACGCAGAAAGAATTATAAAAATCGGTTTAGTGGTTCTTGAGTTATAAACGTAGTTACATACACCACTTTCTATAAACTGTCAAATGTCAAAATTATCGTATTTTGGTTCTCAGTTGAGGTCTGGCGTCGGCAACGTCGATTGTGATTGTATGGTGTTGGCAAAATTGACCAAAATATGTATTTTTACCATTTTTCAACTTTTGAATACACCAGATCCTTACTTGAGCTAATAAATTTTCAACGCAGAAAGAATTATAAAAATCGGTTTAGTGGTTCTTGAGTTATAAACGTAGTTACATACACCACTTTCTATAAACTGTCAAATGTCAAAATTATCGTATTTTGGTTCTCAGTTGAGGTCTGGCGTCGGCAACGTCGATTGTGATTGTATGGTGTTGGCAAAATTGACCAAAATATGTATTTTTACCATTTTTCAACTTTTGAATACACCAGATCCTTACTTGAGCTAATAAATTTTCAACGCAGAAAGAATTATAAAAATCGGTTTAGTGGTTCTTGAGTTATAAACGTAGTTACATACACCACTTTCTATAAACTGTCAAATGTCAAAATTATCGTATTTTGGTTCTCAGTTGAGGTCTGGCGTCGGCAACGTCGATTGTGATTGTATGGTGTTGGCAAAATTGACCAAAATATGTATTTTTACCATTTTTCAACTTTTGAATACACCAGATCCTTACTTGAGCTAATAAATTTTCAACGCAGAAAGAATTATAAAAATCGGTTTAGTGGTTCTTGAGTTATAAACGTAGTTACATACACCACTTTCTATAAACTGTCAAATGTCAAAATTATCGTATTTTGGTTCTCAGTTGAGGTCTGGCGTCGGCAACGTCGATTGTGATTGTATGGTGTTGGCAAAATTGACCAAAATATGTATTTTTACCATTTTTCAACTTTTGAATACACCAGATCCTTACTTGAGCTAATAAATTTTCAACGCAGAAAGAATTATAAAAATCGGTTTAGTGGTTCTTGAGTTATAAACGTAGTTACATACACCACTTTCTATAAACTGTCAAATGTCAAAATTATCGTATTTTGGTTCTCAGTTGAGGTCTGGCGTCGGCAACGTCGATTGTGATTGTATGGTGTTGGCAAAATTGACCAAAATATGTATTTTTACCATTTTTCAACTTTTGAATACACCAGATCCTTACTTGAGCTAATAAATTTTCAACGCAGAAAGAATTATAAAAATCGGTTTAGTGGTTCTTGAGTTATAAACGTAGTTACATACACCACTTTCTATAAACTGTCAAATGTCAAAATTATCGTATTTTGGTTCTCAGTTGAGGTCTGGCGTCGGCAACGTCGATTGTGATTGTATGGTGTTGGCAAAATTGACCAAAATATGTATTTTTACCATTTTTCAACTTTTGAATACACCAGATCCTTACTTGAGCTAATAAATTTTCAACGCAGAAAGAATTATAAAAATCGGTTTAGTGGTTCTTGAGTTATAAACGTAGTTACATACACCACTTTCTATAAACTGTCAAATGTCAAAATTATCGTATTTTGGTTCTCAGTTGAGGTCTGGCGTCGGCAACGTCGATTGTGATTGTATGGTGTTGGCAAAATTGACCAAAATATGTATTTTTACCATTTTTCAACTTTTGAATACACCAGATCCTTATTTGAGCTAATAAATATGCATCATAGAAAGAATCATTCAAATCGGTTCAATGGTTCTGGAGTTATAAATGTAGTTACATACACCAATTTCTTTTATGTATATAGTGGTGTTTGTAATACATTTATAAATGAAGAACAACTAGCCCGATTTTTATAATTCTTCTTGCGCTGAATAAATATTAGTCCAAGGAAGGATATCATATATTAAAATATAAATTTAAAAATATGGTGTTTGTAACACCACGTATAACTCAAGAACGGCTGTACCTATTTTTTTCAATTTTTTCTTTGTTTGATTCCTATGTGCTAAGAAAAGGATTTTAGGTGTATCTGTAAGACCTATCACAACTCAAGGCCGTATAGACAGATTTTTTTGTTTGAATTGTCTACCTATAAAAACTTGTACAAAATAGTAACATACCGCTGTTAATAACGCCTTGTCATTTTTAGCTGAGTATGAAAGATGTTCGCACATCTCCACAACATATGCAGTGCCTTTTTCCGATCCTACAGCTGTTAATCTACCAAGTTCGTTGGCCCGGATGCTGGTTAATGGAACATCACACACTTTAATACTCAACGTAGCGTGTTCCTGATTTTGTAGAATGTCCCAACAATCGATGATACCATCAGAGCGACAAGTATAGAAGACTGAGTATCTTGTCGGACTCCAGGTGGCTGCCAATAGACGAGCTTGATGGTAGCACGTCCACATGATGGGACTCTCACGACAATCCTCGGACCATATCTTCGCAGTCCAATCACCGACAGTCAGAAAATTCTTCACAAACGCCGGATTCCGCTCCAGAGCCAAAACAGGCCCGAAATGCGCATAATATTTACCCATCATTTTCTCCAATGGGAGTTTCCCTTTCTTATTACCACCGATAACTAAGCCTGATTCGGTTCCAATCATGAATCGCGTTGGGATAGTTGCTTCGTATTCTAATACAGAGCAACCAAGAGCTCTGGAGATGACTTGATCGTCCTTGGTCATGTCCACGATGAGCGTCTCCAGTGTGTTGTCCAGTTTGCGCGTGTCCCACCACTTGATCATCCCATCTGTTGAACCGGTGAAGAACTCGGTGCCGGTTTTCGAGTGCGTCCAGATGAGATCGGTCACCGGATCACGATGGGAAACTTCCATCAACGTAAAATCGATCGGTTCGTTGCTGGCGCGCACGTCCCATGTGGCCACCTGTCCATTAAATTGACCACTGGCTAAGGTCATTGGATCCCGTGGGTTATACTCGATGCAAACAGACTGATCCGGAGGCTGGAGAGTCATCTGCGGCATATTGGGATTCTCCAACTCCCAAATATACGAGCATGTCGCACCTGGTGGTATCTTCGCATGGAACACCATGTTGCAGTGTGTGATTACGATCTTGCTGCAGTCCTCCGGGTACCAGGAGATGTGCGTAATCGGCCGTGAAGGTGATAATTGATCGTTAAACACATTCACGGTGCGTGCTGAGCTCGGTTCCGCTAACGGTGTGGGCTCCACATCAGTGTAATATTGTTGGTATATATTAATTGCGTTGTTTTGCAGAATACATTCTTCCATATTCTTAAAATTAACGTTTTAAGTTTAGGTTATGTCTGTAGGATATTTAACCTCACCTTGCACAACTGTTGCATAATGTGTGGATAGCTCTCATCTTTCTCGATTTTTCGACGATATCTCTTCGTTTGATCCTCGTCGTTGACGTTAACATCTTTGGGCCAACCGCCTTCGATGTGATTAATGCCAGCAGTTGCATACTCAGCACGAAATGTGTTCAATTCGTGCTCGGCTTGCACGGTCACATTTTGTACAGCTTTATCAACCGGATCCCTAAAATCAAGTACATTAAGTATGTAAATTCATAGATTGTTTATGGGAATATACTTGTAGATGTATTCCTTTAGGAATTTGCGATTTGCTGCGTAATTATCGATGAGTTCTGGACCTCTGTCGTTAAACATGCATTGTCTACCGAATTCATTGCGTTTTTTTGAATAAGTGTACGTATACTCGACCATTTAGAGTAAAAATTATATATGCAGATATTTGTGTTTAATGAAAACGTTGCAATTGTTGTGCTAATCAATATTTGATTGATCAAACAACGCAAACTGAAATTTTGAAAATTTTTGAC
>JAODGA020011559.1:0-25145 GCA_027574885.2 Drusilla canaliculata | reverse complement strand
TGTCCATTATAGCGTACGATGTGATTATTTATCTTCGGGAGCTGTAATAATGTTTCTCTCCTCGAACAATTAATGGTTCTCGGCGTTTTGGACCTGAGAACGAGTGTAGTAGTGGTCTTCGATACCTTTCGCTTAATGCAGCAACGAGCAACACAATATGCATAAATACATTAATTTCGTTTCTGAGGTTATGTATACCATTCTAGTGAAAACGCGGGATATATAATTATGTGATGTTGAGCGATATTGAGCAATTCTAAAGTTTATGTTAGCCCTATTGTTGCCAAAACCGAATATGCCGAATGCCTTACGTCTTTTGTAACAAAACGTAAACAATCGGCAAAATTCGATAAAGTTGCTAATTAATATAAAACAATAGTTGTTATTTCAATTATAAAATATTTTTAATGTGCATATCGTGCATATAGTGCATATTCACATATTGGTTATTTTGAAATAAGTTCAATGTCAGATTTCAAACTTGTAGAGAGTGATTTCCGGCATCGAATTTAATTTGCCTGCGAACTTGGCACATTTCATATTACACCCGGTCTTATGAACATCTCAAGTTGGTAAAACATGTTGGCAAAATAAAAATAACGTTCAAATTTTAGATAAAAGTTTATTTATAAAAGTATCCTATATTCACCATAATTGTATAGTTTCCGAAATCAATGAACGCGTTCCAAAATTTGTTTAAAGAGCGTTGAGTGCAATATTGGCGACTTGGGGTTCCCGTTCTTTCAATGTGCGCATAATCGCATTAAACGCTTATGAATTTTAGAACGGTTTTTATGCGCCAAGGTGGAGTAGATAATGACGGCTTAAATTGAACATTAAAAGAACAGCAGCACATCCACCAATTATTTTTTTTAAGTTTTCTTCTAGCGTCGAATATACCTGAGACGTCATTTGTCCAACTCCATTTAACTCACAAATTGCAGCAAAATAATATCTACATCAATTCATCATAGTAATAGTTTTACATTTATGTAATTTCTATGTAATATTATACATATATTTGTTCGATACCATCCGGCATGAGATTCACGTGCGCGCTGAGTGAAATTTCGCACGGCGCGCAATAAAACAAACGAGCCGTAAAGGTGGGCGTAACTGCATGCCGCGACTCAATCTTCCGTTCGGCGCGCACGGCGCTCACCTCGCAAAATGTGAATGGACTCGATGGATGGTTGTTTTCGGCAGGTGTATGTGATTCCACCGATACGAATACGATACATGCGCCCATGCTGCTCCTAAGTTTGCACTCACATTTTTCCACACCGCAAGCAACTTGCGTGTGCGTGTGCGCCGCCACTGGTGAAGGCGGCGAGTGCGGCGCACTTTTGTACATCCAGCAAACACACAGCCACCGCCGCGCCGTGTTGCTATCGATCATGAGCGTGCCGCACGCCGAGTAGGCGAAATTAGCGCTGGAATAAGGAATGCGCGCGCGGCGGCGGCGGCGGCGAATGTACACGCCTCTCGCTCTGGCTGCTAAATTACTATTAATTGCTCGAATTTTATTCAATTGCTAACCGACACATGTCCTGTAACAATATGTATAAATTACTAAATTATCCATCGTCTTTGCGATAAATAAATTAAAACGTAATTGTAATGTTTTGCAAAATATCGCAGAATACATTCATATTTCTTATTTCCTATATACTAAAAATTTGTCGTTGAAAAGTATTGTCAAAAAGATATATAATAAGAAACGTTTTACTCTGTTAAATGAATCAGACACTATCGTGGTTATTAATAAGGTTTATATTTGTATCTATAAATAGTTACATAAAAAATTATTTCATTAATTGGGACAATACTAATGAATGTCAGAATTGTAGTTCGCGAGATAAAACATGAAACACATGAAACTGCATGAAACATTTCGCGCAGGAGTGACTGCAACCATGTGCAACAAGGATATCGTAACGTATTAACGTATGTCTTCTCATTATATTCCATGGCTATAAGTGTAAGACTGCGCATGCTCAATTTTTAAAGACGCAATTTTTATCATAAAATACTAAATGAATATTGCACATATGCATAAATACAATTATTTTAAAAATATATGTTAATATATGTTTAGTTCTAATTTAATATCACACAAAAGAATATGTCTTTATTAATATTTTTATTTTTCTGTTGGTTATGAGCATGCGCAATAAACGTAAGTGATTAATTCTCGACGTACGTGATGTCTTCGTTTTGCGACGGGTCCGCCGCGAGTGGCCGCGAGCATCTTTGCGAGCTCTCCAACGCTGGCGCCATCTAGCATGTCAATGTTGTTAGGCTTACCAAATGGAGTCCTAATGGAGTCGATTTTCTCCCGAAAACGCTGAGCTACATCCAGAGGCATGGAAATTCCGCACGAAATGGTAAAGCAGATGTTGTGAGCAAGTGCGGTGGTGCGGCCGAAAAGGCGTGAGTGGCGCGCAACGCGTGTGTGCGGGCGGGCGGTGCGAATGTTTACACCACATACATGGGAGACACCTTTGCTGTTTGTCGCGCGATTTGCGCCGAAAATCACCCGCTGGCGACGCGCTGCTGGTGCAGGATACCTGGATATGATTGTGCGCGGCACGGAGTCAATGTGTGGCGTGGGCGACGGCGCCGGCGATCGCTAATTGGGCGCATACCCAATTCAAATCGTTACTAATGTGACACCAGTGCAACCAAGCAACAACTACCTTGATCACTTATTTTTTTTATTTTTGCGATGAATGCGATGGCATACTGAGGTGAACCGCGCAGAAGATGCTGTACTCCTGCACTGAATTAGGATTGCGTGTGACTGGCGTACAATTTTGGCATAAATAACGACCAACAGCAATGGTTGTTTGTAAACAAATGTTTGGTTGGTCAAAGAGTGAATGAGTGAATGCAATTATTGCTTTTTGAGAAGTGATTTGTAACGGAGGTGTTTGTTTCAGACATAATTGCGCCTTCCTTTTAAAACGTTTTATATAGACAAATATGTAGTAAGTAGTAAAATGATGCAGGGGAGATGAGTTGTTTAATATGTGATGTGTGTTTGGTTTTTAGGTTGTGCAGTGAACATTTTCAAAGCTGCACTATTCTGTGCAATGTCCCAGAGAGCAAAACGGCCTAACCGCTTTGATGATGGCAATGTTCCTGTTAAGAGGCGCAAGGTGTGTATAATATACATGCTTCTCATAGTTTACTTTATAGCTATGATTGGCTGTCATATTTGTACTTGTTGGATATTGGCGGGTACATGTGAATGTGTTGTAGCGGCCGACGGCGCAAGAAGAAGAAGAGGCGTCCGCCTTGGGATGGCGACCGATCAACGACCTTAAGATCTATAATCGCGCAACGACCGAAGCGCCCGCCGAACTTTTCCGAAAGGATTTGATCAGCGCGATGAAATTGCCGGACTCAGAGCCTCTTGCCTCCAATGAATACTGGGTGATTGTTGACCAGTGGAAGCAGGAATGGGAACGCGGCGTGCAGGTTCCCGTCAATCCAGACTCTCTACCCGAGCCGAGCGTAACAGTCACGCACTGCGCCACCGTGCATATAAAACCTCTGCAGGAATATAAGCCGTGAGTTGCAGCATATTAGTTGTTGGTGTTTATATGCATTCATGTAACACGTCGTTATTTTTAGGCCAAAAACACGTTACATTCGTATAACAAAAGACGATCGGTTTAAGCCGGAAGAGCATTACTTGTCAACGGCGCCCGCACAGGCCGAGGCAGCATGCTCGTACGACTTGGACGAGTGCGACGTTGCCTGGTTACGACTGCAAAATGCCGATCGTTTGGCGATGGAATTATCGCCGATCAGCGAGGACCAATTAGAACGCGTCATCGAGCGCTATGAACTGCGCTGCTGGGATCGAATTCAAGCCATCTTACGCAATGAAGAAGGTCTTGGCATTGAGTATGATGAGAATGTCATCTGTGACGTTTGTCGCTCACCCGACAGCGAAGAGGGCAACGAGATGGTGTTCTGCGACGCGTGCAACATCTGCGTGCATCAAGCATGCTACGGTATTACGCGGATTCCCGAAGGTCAATGGTTGTGCTGTACGTGCGCCATTAAGCAACGACCTGATTGCGTATTGTGTCCGAACAAGGGTGGCGCCATGAAGAGCACGCGCTCGGGCCAGAAGTGGGCGCATGTGTCGTGCGCGTTATGGATTCCCGAGGTGAGCATCGGTTGCGTTGAGCGCATGGAGCCGATCACCAAGATTTCCAGCATACCGGCGTCACGATGGGCACTTATTTGTGTATTGTGTCGCGAACGCGTCGGGGCGTGTATTCAGTGCTCGGTGAAGACGTGTAAGACGGCCTATCATGTGACGTGTGCCTTTAAGCACGGTCTGGAGATGCGCGCTATCATCGAGGACGAGAACGCTGATGATGGTGTTAAGTTGCGGTCGTACTGTGAGAAACATTCGAAATCGGGTAAAAAGGAAAGTGGTCGTGGCGGTGGTGGTGCAGCATGTTCGGGTTCCGATGATGAGGACTGTAAACGCAAGAAACGCAAGGACATGACATCGGAGGAGAAGAATCAAGCGCGGGCGGCTCGGCAAGCAGAGATTGAGGCCGAGTTTCACAAGCATGTGGCAGTGAAGGACGTGGTGGCGGCGTGTATCGATGTCGATACAGATGCGTTAACAGCGATATATAGCTATTGGAAGTTGAAGCGACGCGCTGGTCATAATCGGCCGTTGTTGCCACCGAAATACGAAGATGTTGATCTGCTGTCGCACAAACAAGAACAGGCTGACCTTGAGCGCATGAAGATGATTGTTCAGTTGCGCCAAGACTTGGAGCGGGTACGAAATCTGTGCTATATGGTGAGTCGACGGGAGAAGTTGTCACGATCGTACTTTAAGATGCGAGAGTCGACGTTTCAAAAGCAAGTAGCTGTACTGCGTTGTCCGAATCTATCGCCCAAGGTCACGGACGCCGTAGTGGCGGCTAATCGTGGACCAAATATCTATGATCGTGTGTATTCCAATGCCGAAGATGTGACGATCAATATTGAGAGTATGATTGCGCGGATAACGGGTTGCAAGTCACCGGCACCCGATTCTGCCGATGAGCGCAAGCCAGAAGTGAATGGACTATTTAAGGATGTTAAGAACAATCCATACAAGAAGCTTTACTTCAATGGTTCAAGTAAACGGCGCAGCGCCAGTTTATGTAGCAGCTTAACAAGTAGTGAGGATTCATCCGACGACAAACGATTGCCGAAACCGCGGCATAATAAGGAGAATCGATTGCATAGCAGCACCGACGATGAGAAACCTGTGATCAAGAAGAGTACACCGGTAAAGTCTTGCAAGGCGGAGCGTCGGCGGAAACAATTTAGTATATCACGTGCGTTGGACAGCAGTAGTGAGGAGGATGACAGGCGGGTGAAGAAGGACGCGAATACATCGAATTCGCGATTGAAGCAAATGGAGAAGGAGTTGGTGGGCATCTCTGCGTCGGACAGCGACGAGCTGATGCCCATTAAAACATCCAGTCCACGATCGAGTCCAAATAAGAAGGCCATGTCTTCGATATATTCTGACAGCGATAGTTCTGATTCATCCGCACATAATGATGCCAGTGATAGCCAATCACAGAGTAAAATGCGCACCAAAGCTGCAATGAAAGATTTTTCACATAAACAACTGAACAAATCACCGAATAAAAGCAGTCCGGAAAATAAGAAGAAAACAAAAGACGACAAAGTTATTGACAAGGACAAGGATGTGGCGCTGAAGGAGAAAGAAAGGGAACGACCCAAGAAGGATAACAAGAAGAAAGACTACGTGCCATCTGATCTCATCGTGCCGCAGCGGCAAGCCGCCAAGAAAGCGACCGAAAACCTCAAATCAACGACGGCTACGCGCGCCAAGGAAGTACCTAGCGATGTCGATGCTAAACCGGAAGTTGAAAAGGAGAAGGAGAAGCCTACACCTGCAACAGTGGTCACCAAGCCTAAGAAACTTGGTCGTCCACCTAAAGACAAAGATAAAGAACTCAAGGATAAAGATGATAAACGTGTAAAAGATATCAAAGAAAAACTGTCCAAGGAAATTAGAGATAAGGATGACAAGAAAGATAAAGAAAAGGAGAAGGATGATATCATTGATTCGGACAAAGAATTGGATAAGACTGATTTGGATATTCTCGCATACGTACCACAACGTCAAGCGGCAAAGAAAGCAGCTGAGCATATTAAAGGCCTTGGCAATAAACCACCAAGTGGACCTGATGCACCTGAAGATAAGAAAGCAACGCCGAAGGAAGATGACAAGTCCTCCGACAAGACATCCAAAAAGGATGAACGTAAGAAAGACGATAAACCGCCGGCAAAGGTTACGGACAAACGGAAATCTTCAACGAATTCCAGTTCATCATCATCCAGTAGTTCAACTACTTCGTCATCCTCGGGGAGTTCGAGTTCGGAGAGTGAAAGTGATAGTATTCGCAAGAAACCTACACAGACAGACACTACGACCAAGTCTTTGTCAGATCGTTTGACAGTATCAGCGGCGGGAGGCAGGCGGAGCGGTGCCAAAGATTGGCCCTTTCTTGACAAGGCAGCCAAACCTGCGGCATCCTCCAGCTCGTCCTCAGAGTCCAGTGATAGCGAAACCCCACGGAGCAGTAGTACTGCCGCTACACTCAAAGGGCGTGCCGCCTCCAAGTCACCTGCGCTACGACGCACACCCAATAAGCCTGGTCGGAAAAATACCGCCCCCGCTGACAAGAAGCCATTGGCGGCGGCGCCAGAAAGAGAGAAATCTGGTCGGCCCAGGGGTCGACCGCCCGGCCGTGGACGGGTGCGTGGCTCCCCAGCCGCCGCCTCAGCAGGACGCTCAGACGCTCCAGCGTCTACTGCCGTTACTAAGTCGAACTCGAACGATCGGCTCGCAGCTAATGTCCGGCATGGAGATCTCACTGAGCGTGCCGAAAACAATCACAAGGGAGGGCGACGGGCAAAATCATCCGATGTGGAAGAAAAGCAGCAGGAGACCAACTTTGCAAATGAAGGTGCCAACTCGGACACTGAGAGGAAAGGCTCTCCTGCAAAGAGTGATACAAAGCAAATGCCGGCTGATTCCAGCCCCGATGGCAAGGGGAAATTATTCTCTCCGGTCCGGTGCGATGCCAAGACTGCAGAGCCAGAGAAGATGAAGTCGCCAGTGCCTACAGTTACACCTATAGATAAAGTGTGTGATGCTGAACTTGGAAATGATGACCTATTGGCAGAACCAGAGGCAACAGATCTGGAGAAGGAAATTATGGAACGTAAAGCAGCTAGCAATAAAACCAGTACCAAATCTAAGTTTGATCGCATGTTTCTTGATAGTAAAGAAAAAGAGAAGAACAATAGGGAGAAGCCTAGCAAATCACCTGTTAAAGAAAATAAAGAACCTTTGGGCGTGCATGTTAAGCAAGCAAGTCCTACCAAGAAATCACCGTCCAAAGCAGTTAAGAGTTTGGATGATATCTTTGCTACCAAATTATCGAATTCATTAAATACCAAATCACCGCCGAATGAGAAAGCGATGTCTGCTACGAAGCACGAAGAGGATATATTCAAACTGGACGACTTAAGGGCGCGAAATTATCAGAATGCACATTCCAATGATGATCTGCTCGTTGATATTGACGACATCTTTGAAGATGATTTTGGTATTTCTTCTAAGGACGAAGATATAATCAAGTTGCCTTTATCCTTCAACTTTGCAACTACGATGGTTTTGAAAGAAGATTCTAAAGAGGATTCGGCTCGTGAGACGTTGAATTTGGTGGAGAAGTTGCGTGGTAACATGGGTCTCACGAAGAAATCAACTAGCATTGACATTGATGATACGATTAGCATAGCATCAAGCAAACCTGAGGACCGAATTGATTCAGATCAGAGTGTTCCTCAAATGATTGACGAGAAACCTGAAGAGAAGGATGCAATATCTTTGGCACAGATGCCGCCTGCGCCACATTCGCAGATCAATTTGCAGGTGGCTATTACGAAATACGAGGAGAAGGAATACAAATTTGAACGAGCTGATGCGCACACAGAAGATAAATCCGTACCTGATATGCAGCAGCACACGGAGGGCGCGGCGCAAGCCGATGAAAGATGGGTTCCACCTAGTGAATACCCACCGCCGATTGAAAATAAGCCCGCCCCTCCAATATTGATGCATGACGATTTAAGCACATTACACGCTAAGAGTCAGAGTCCGATGGGTAGCGATCGGCGACAGGCGCATCAAATGCGAACACCAATCCTGGATGCTGCTTCATCATTAGATTGTATACCCAGCCCGACGCCATACAATGACGTGCATCCGCAGGGTAAGTGGGCTGAAGCAAATCTCATGCCTAATAGACGCAGTTCGTCGAGTTCTATTGCCAGCTCTACGAGTAATATTTCACGGAGGAACAATGATGATGAGGAGTTACTTAAGCGCCATGAAATACCGGCCGTCCATCCAGCAATGGATGTAATCAACAATCTGCCCAACCTGTTAGCTCAGTCAAATCTTCTACCATTTCCTCCGAACGCTCTTGATGCTGGTTTTCCACAGTTTACCAATGACACAAATCAGTTTGTTGGTAATCCGGTGAGTCTTTTTCCCCCGACAAATACCAGCGCTCAGTTGCCATTTCCATCGCCCGGGGCGGCTTTGTTTCCACCACCTTTTGGTACTGGTTTCCCCACACCGTTGTCTGTGATGCCACCGCTCAGCAAACCCACGGAGGAGATGAATATTCCACAAACAGCCGCGTTCACATCGTCACAGCATAACATGGCGTTAACGGCGGCTATGGTCAATATGTCTCATGCCTTTGCACCGTCATCGAAGGCGGAAGAAGACGATGGTATTGATATTCTTCGCGGACTAACTAGACCACCCGATGTTTCAGAAAAACGGGAATCAAATGAGGAACCAGCGATAGTTCAATCGCAGGCGCCAACATCAATTCCTGTACCTGATGCATCTCCGGCCTTAAGTAATTCTACTCCAAACCATGTGCAACCATCGCCAAATCCTTCTGTTAAATCAAACAGTTCCTCTGGCAAGAAATCGCCGAGCAAGCCAACGCGAACATCGGCGAGATTTATCTCCCAACAGCAACAAGAAAAGGATAAGAAATCACCCAGCAAATCGCCGGGCAAATCGCCTCGGCAGGATCTCAAAGCGTCTTCCACCGGCAAGAAAGAAAAGAAAGTCGGAAAAGGTAGTAGTGGTCGTGGTGCTCAATCGCAAAACAGAGGCCGAGGTCGTGGACGGGGACGGGGTCGGCCACCAAATGCCGCAATACATCACAACGAGTTTGCATTTGATCCGAATACTATTCACAATAAGTTAGTTGGTACTGTTTATGACTTAGACTTTGATGATGATATGAATGAGTGCGGTGATTTGCGGGCGATGCGGGAGCGTCGCAAGTCTTCGGATCCGCATGATGTAAGAAAGGGTGACTCGCCGAAGTTTACCAGTCCGTCGCATAAAAATCGTTATCATCTCAGTGATCTTCGCCCGCCTACGCCAATAAGTGATACGCAGAGTTCATTATCAAAACCAGCGTCGCCCGAATTACAGGCAGAGCCAGAGAAAGCTTTCCCCACTGTGGTACCGCCCGTAATGCCCGGTCCGGTGGATATGCGCACTTACAGTAGCAGTCTGGAAACATCAACCTACCAGGATAATAGTCTTATGCAGTTCAATAGCAGCATTGCGCCGTCGGTAGACCTCTCAGTGCAAGAGAATGAACACGAATTGGAAGAGTTTGATAAAGAATTGCAAAATTCACTGGCGAAGAACATGCAACCCGAGGAACCTACCATTCCCGAAGTTAACAAAATCAAGGTATCATTATCCGATTCCAGGAATCAATTAAAAGTGAAAATTAAAGGTCCTCTTGGGAATTACACATCGTCATCTTACACGAGTACGGTTACACCTTTGCCACCTGTCAGTGATGTAAATACCAATGTCCACGTTCATTACACAAATTCTATTTCAAATTCCATAAACAGTACACCGGTGAACACAAATTCTGGGGCGGGTGTTACTAATCTGCATCGCATGCGTAAGAAGGAATTGCTTCGTCAGTATTGCTCTCAAGGGATGAACACCAACGATCCGCTAAATTCCACACCGGGTGTATCGACACCGGTCACACCATCACCATCGTTGAATCGCACCATAATAACCATTCCGAAGGCAGTGGCATCGATGACGTCTATTCCAACTAAGGACGATTATCGAGATTACCGAACAGGCAATGACGAGATATTTGAAACAAAGATTCGCAAAGAGAAGCCCAAGTCAGGGTTAAGAGAACTACGGCAATTAGATTTGCCATTCGGTCCGTTGTCACTAATGGGCAACGCTGATGAAGACAATTCCACTGAGAGGCGACGCTCAGTTGGGTCGAACAACGGAACCACGATTACGGAAAAGAGACGCGGAAGACCACCTCGGAACGCATCGGCTGCAGGAGTTCAGCAGACTGCGCCTAAACTGAAGATTAAGATTGGTGCTAATAGTATAATGTCTAGCGCCAATGTTGAACCTGTTGGGATAAATGATGGAAAACTTGATGATCGCCGCGATAGGATTCGACCGCCGAAAAAGCGCTTATCAGCTTCCGTAGCAAAACCATCGGTTGAAGATCTCAAGCGGGAAAGTATGAAGTTCCGCAAGCAGGTGATGGCCGACTTTAGTGAGATGAGCGAAAAGAAGGAGAAGAAAAAGAAGAACAAGGATAAAGACAAAGACAAAAGCAATCGGAAGAGTAAAAAGAGGAGGAAGCAGGATATGCAGATTGTGACACCTTCTGCGACAGATGCCACAACTACAAAGCTGATTATCCGGCTTCGAAAAAATGACGATTCGGCGGTAACGCAGGTGCCGTCATCGAATGCCATTTCCGAGCAGAATAAAACTGAGTGCGCGGATATTCGTGATAAAGAACGTGCGGGCGAACGGACAGAGGGTTTGAGTGGTGCCGGAGTGTTGGAGGTGTGCGCGAATAAAGCAAACGCATCGACTGCCATTGCAGGTGGCGGTGCGAAAGACAACGAGTGCGAAGAGCGGACTAGTGGAAGTGCGGCGAGTGCTAACAATGACAAAGATGTGGACAAACTGGTGACCATCAAGCCCATCAAATTGAAGCTGGCTCGCTGCCAGGAGGGGTATGTGATGAAGACGCAGACCAACTTGAGTGCAGGGGTGGTGACGACGGGCGGGGCGAATGCACCGGAGCCGGTTCCCGCGTCGGCTACATTGAATCTCCACGAAACAACTCCTCCACCGCCGGTGCACGCCCCGACCAACCCACTGCCGCTCAACAAGGACTGCGAGGTTAGATGATAGAGCGCGACAGCTGAGTTGAGTTATTTATATCGTAGCATTCTAATGATAATATGAAATTAATTATGACGCCGATGATATGATGATAAAAAGCATATAAGCAATTTGTACATAGCAGTCAGATTAAAATAATTTTAACTTAAATGACGAGGTCGCAACGCAGAGATAGAGAGCATTAAGTGGCGTTTGAAGGTGGAGCCACTCCTTGATGGTATTTGTAATATAAGCCACTCCCCTTGAAATTGTACATATTTACGCTGTATGTCGTTTTTAGTAGTTAGGACAAAAGCGCCCATCTCACGCCATGTGCATGTCTTTGATTATTTCGTTGTACAAAATGTCAATTACATTCACACAAGAAACAAATCGAGCGATACGCCGCTCCAGAGAACACAAAGACGCAAGGTGATGGGGCTGTAGGCAATGCGCACGCCCGCATCTCGGCGGACACAATGTATTCATATTTTTGTACATACTTGTAAGTTATTATGGTAATAACTGTGAATATTATTGATAATTATATATAGCGCTAATTTATATTATTAATTGATATGCAAATATTGAAGCTGGACGTTAACGGCATGGAGAGGGCAAATATAATGTTTCATTTGATGAAATGAATGAATTAACTCGTGTTGACAATTTTGATATAGCTAGCAATCGTTATTCTACTACCCAAAACCTTAAATGATAAAACTAGAGAAATTCGATAAATGCGATTCGTACAATGTATAAACAAAAATTGTAATCGTGAGAGAATACGTAGTGGCGGCATATTTGGGAGAATGAGATGAGAAAATTTTTAACTAATTGTACAGGAACAAATGGCTTGCGTGAGTGCAATTTATTTAGTACGAATACAATTGTTGTTGTGAAGGCCATTATGCAAGGAAAATGATTTTGTACAGTCTCGTTTTTATGTTTTATCAAATTTTGTGTTGTCGGTTTTAATTCGTGTACAGTCCAGGTAAATTTCTTTTAAATCATCTTTTATTTTGTATATCAATACATTTGATGCGAAATTTTACTTAAATGCAAGACACGAGAAATGTTGAAAATGTTTTAAACAATTGCAAACGAAAACAAACACAAATACGATTATAAAATATAATTATTTACGATTATTATTATATTATAAGATATTTTATTTTTTATACCTGATGTTTTTTTAAAGTGGGAAGCAGAAAGAGATTTTTATTAAAGGACATCCTTTTATTTATAGCCACTAACCTGCAGTCATATAAACACCACAAAGACATTGAATATACATTAAATAAATTTATTTGTTGCCAGAAGCAGATGCGAACGAACTCACTGGTGAAAAATGCACAAGCCATTTGTTTTTATTCATGTTTTAAATTTTTACAGCAACAAATCGAATTATGATATTAATACAAAACTGATGCAAATTGTGTATCAACATGTGATGTGGTCATGATTTGTGTACAGTTTGTTTAGCAAAGAAAGAATGGAAAGGATCTGGAAGTTTCTGGCCGACGTCTCTACATGCGCATTACAAATTCAACAGCAACAAATTATTTACTGTTCTTGATGAACATACATCACTTCATATTACAGATAGTTATTAAAATATACATAAATGAAGAAAATAACTTAAATGTATTATTGATGTTGGATTTGTCTGGTGGCATGGAGACGCGTTTAAACTATAAATTAATTGCGAAAATAAACAAAATAATATTAATCATATTGTACCTATCTTGTAAATAAATAATGATTATTACGTATATTATTGTGTTTCTATAGTACACATTTATATTGATAACTTTGCTTTTCGTATACCATGCCTTTATGAGTATATTAAGTTGCCTACATTTTGCAGCTGCAAGTTTTCCATACATTTCAACTAAACTTGTACCTAACTTTTGATATGTACAATAATTACGATATGTACACAATTACGATTATTTTTTATATACGTATTATGCATAAGTTAAAAAAAGTTATTTGTTGAAGAAGTTGCCCGCATCTTAAAGTGATTTGTAATATTACAAAGTTTAAACAATCATTTTGACAATTTCTCAATTGACCTAAACTTCTCAATAATCAAGCAGGTTTATTGGATAAAATGTCTATAAATGTATGTAAATTAATCATTCATCACAACAACTATCTATATTGTTTCTTTTTTTTTCAAAATAATAAGTAATACGCAAAATGCCGCGCGCGCTTTCCTCAATCGCTTCAAATCGGAAAATCACATCAAATCTTCAATCCGTTTCCTTCGATTTTCCTCCCTACAACATAGTCGTCGCGCATGTTTAAACATCAATACGCCAATTGTCGGGTGCGCTCGCGGCGGTGGCGGCGTACTCATTGGTCGTAATGGCGGCGGTGGTGGCGGCGGCGCTCTCGACCTTTGGGTGTTACAATCAATAGGGGCAGCTGCCCGTCGGCGGCGCGCGTGTCGCGCACTGGTGTTGGGCAGTCGCGCGGTGGCAAACGGTGCGCAAGTGTGCGGCCCCCCACAGCCCCCAGACACAGAGTGTGAATGAGAACGCGCTCGCGTTTGGTATTTACCGCAGAAGCGACATCATCATGCAGCCGCCGCCGAGAAAGGTGTGATTTTTTCAAATAAGTTTAAACATTTTACAAACGCATAGACTAAAACGAACAAGCACATTTAAGTGAATGATATTTCGGCAGTTTTCGTGCTCAACTGGTGCCTAAAAGCGCACAATATTACCCTCTAATCAAAGTCGGAATCTGGGCAAATGTGTCATGAGTACCACCATCATTCACCCACAAATTTAAGCAAGTGACGGTATTTGTTTGTGTGTTGTTTCAGGGCAACTATGCAAAATTTCTGAAGAATTTACACTCGGAGCAAGTGAATAAACTGCTAGCTAAGAATCAGCATGAGTGCGATCTGCTCGAGGACATACGCACATTTATTATCAAAAGATGCGCCATTGAACGCTCCTATTCCGAGGTGAGTCGTGGGCATAATTTATTACTGATCAGTGATTGAATTTGTTTTTGTTTGATTAAATCTTTTCGTGTGTCCTATTATTTTAAGTGTGTGTGCTTGATGCGTGTATAACTTGTGATTATCGATTTTGGTGTTTGTATTTTTTAGGCGCTGCTTAAGATATCTTCAGCTTATCTCAATAAGAAAATACCCAATATACCCGATATCAAACTCGATGGTGGCGATGAAAAATGGTATAACTAAATTTTAGATTTGTTTGTGCATTTAGGTGTGACATGGTTGTTTTCAGGAATATGTGGAATGTTTGGCGTACAGTGCTCGAAGAGAATGAAAAGCTTGCCAGGGCGCGTTTGGCAGCAGTTGAAGTTTTTCAGCAACAGATTGCGGAAGAGGCAAAAGTGTTACGATCACACAAAGTTGGAGCATCAAAAAAGGTAACTTGTAGTCGGTTTATTTACTACGTTTTATTTCATAGAAAATTTACTATTTTTGCTAGTTATTATATTACACATGTGAATACATCTGTTGTTAATCAACATTAGTTAACTATGGTCGGTATGAAGCATATGGCACCAATAACGCTTAAATTTCATAAACATTATAATTTACAATGATTAATTTTATATGCCTATATTATCGTTACACTTTTGGATTGTTCTGTGTTCTTTTATTAAATTTTAAACATTTGAATACTTTATTTATCCAAATAAATATGTTTTAGAATTTGAAAGAATATATTACTTACCAATTATTTTTATGCGTGGTTTTAGTGTGTAGATCAACTTGCACTAGTACAAAAAGAACTTCAAACCTGCGTTCAGGATGTGGACAAAACGAAAAAACTATACTTTGATGAAGAACACTGCGCTCATGATGTTAGGGACAAAGCACGTGATATTGAAGAAAAGTATGTACACATTTACACATGTGCAGCTAATATTCAAATTTCATACATATTTTTAGATTGAAAAAGAAAAAGGGTTCTTTTTTTCAATCAATTACTTCCCTTCAGAAAAACAGCGCCAAATTTTCTTCAAAGCGCGAGCAACTTGAGGAGAAATCCGCTGGTGCAAGAAATGACTATCTGCTCTGTCTAGCAGCAGCAAATGCACATCAGAATCGTTATTTCCTCGTCGATTTGCAGCTGTGTATGTCAACGATGGAAAGAAGCGTCTACGATAAGGTGGCCGAATTCCTTATGTTGATGGGCCGTACCGAACTGCTCACCTGTTCGGCGATGCAAAACTCCTTCTCTACAATTCGTGATCAAGCCAAGCAGCTCACTCGAGACTATAATCTGCAATGCGTGTATTTGTATTACCCTGTGCTGAAACAACATATTCAGTACGAGTTTGAGCCGTGCGATAATGACCCCATCGATTTAATCAGCGCAGAACACGAGAACGCTGCCGCTACGCTTAGCAAAGAAGCGCGGCGATGGGCGACAAAAATTGCTCGTGAGAACGCGAATATTCTGGAAGGCGTACGGAAATTGCAGATCTATCTTGCTCTACGAGAATCGGGTCAAAAGGTATGGTATTATATTAAAACCCATCAGAGTGTAAAGTTTGTGTATAAATTGAAATGAATTTGATTGGAATAATTGGATTAAAGGTTGATCCAAATGATCCAAATGGGCCGGATTTAGATACCAAAATGGAGAGTCTTGAACAGAGTCTTCGTCGATCCGAGACCTCAAAGATGAAAGCCGAAGCACGTTTAGAATATTTACGTGCGGGAGGTGTTAACGTCGACGAATGGATGCAAGAAGCGGAAACACTTAACGTGCAAGATATACAGAGATCAGCAAGTTCCCTATCTGTTAGTTAGCTTTATTTTACTCCCAAATTTTCAAAAATTCATACTAATTTCTGTTTATGACATTTGTTTCAAGGATCATCCAAGTTCAGATTCGTATTATGATAGTGATTTTGCCGATGGTGAGCATAGTGCTCAGCCACAACCACCTGTAGATGTTAAAATTGAAAAAGATTATGATCAAGCAATGATTGACAGTGATGAAGAAGATTCGCAGCAAGAGGTCGACGGTGAGTGGGGTACGGCAACGACTTCATTCTACGCATCAAGTGTCTAGCATGATGTCTGTTGGCGCACATTTTCATTGTTTAACATTAACGCTTAAACAAAATACTGCAACCGTTTATGCGTTTCTTGATAATCTAAAACAAATCACATTGATATTAACATTTTGAACTCTATTTTACATCTGCAATTATAACACATTTTTACGCCTAATTACTGCCGGCTTGTTTTAATGTGCTTTGGCATTATTCAATGATAATGGCTATTGTTCGTGCAATTTACGCAAAGTTATGCTTTGCTTGCTTGTACTTCAAGCAACTTGAAGCAATATTTTACAGCCACGAATAATGATAATTACAACTCTTATGTGAGCAATAAAAACTACAAGTTCATATCTAATCCTTATTATTATACATCTTTCATGTTTAGCTATGCTCGAACAAGAACGTCAGCGGATAGAACAAATGACTGCCGGTTGGGATGATCCCACGCAAGTGAACTGGGGTGCCGAGGAAGCGGATCAAACGTCAGAATCCGCCCCCGCGTCGGAACCAAGTGCACCTGTGTCCATTTTAAAATGCACCGCTATTTATTCCTATTCGGTAACTTTTATATTATATCGTTTATGCCGCTTATTGATTGATTTATGATTAATTTAGGCACAAAATCCCGATGAATTGACGATCGTCGAAAACGAACAACTCGAAGTTGTTGGCGAAGGTGACGGTGATGGTTGGCTGCGTGCTAGAAACTACCGCGGCGAAGAAGGATACGTTCCTCATAATTACCTCGACGTAGAGCGTGAGCAATCTGCAACGACGCCGGGTCTTCAGAACCAAATTTCGTTCTCTTCAGTGGACTACACAATTGACAACGAAGATGACGTTACGGCAAATACTGACACAGCCAATCAGTCGCCCGATCAAGTATCGGTAATCGCTGCTCCAACAGCTGCAATCCCCACAGATACATACGAACCAAAAGTAGAATATTGCGTTGCTCTATATGATTACGATGGCGATCCACCGGAAGAGTTAACCTTTGATGAGGGTCAAGTTATTCGGCTAATTAGCAAGTGTGCGCATAGTATTGACGATGGCTGGTGGAAAGGTGATTTGGATGGGCAAATTGGTAATTTTCCATCGTTAGTCGTAGAATTGTGCGATGAATACGGCGAACCACTGTCAAATCCAGAAGACCAAAGCCCACCACCGTCGGCACCACCAGTGTTTACACCACCTGATGTTCCGGAAGATTTTATTAATGATATGGATATTACACCTACAGAAGAAGATATACCAATGCCAAGTTTTGATCCACCTAGTATAGCCCCACCAACAGCCCCATCATCAGTTCCACCATCAGCACCGCCCACCATGCAAGATGAACCTCCAAAACCATCCACAGACAGTGGAAGATTTAAAATGGAAATGACGCGTAACCAGAAGGAGCAGTATGGAACACAGTTTGAAGGCGGCGACATTCCCTGTAAGTTATTTAAATAAAATGAATTTGAACGTTCTTGAAGTATATTTACTGTTCTATGTAGCAATTGATATTACTACGGTACCAACTGTGGACTCTGATGGAAATGAAAAGGAAGATGAAGATGATGATGGATTGGGTGTCGTACAGATAGAGATTACTGCTGCTACGCCTATGATGGAGGAACCTGACCAACCTTTCCCACCACCTGAGGAATCTACAAAGGACGAATACGCCGACGATGTAGAACACGAACCAGAAGAATTACCACCCGTGCCAGAAGAAGAAGATGAATGTGAGGAACCGCCTCGCATGTGTCGCAAACCGCCATTGCAAATGTCTGGCGATAATAACGATCCACCTTTGGTTGCTGATACGCCTCCGTGTCCAATTAGCAGCAGCTCAGAGGGTGACACCACCGGTCCTTCAACAGCGGAAAATTCTGTTCGAGATGCAGCACCGATATCCGCACAAGGACACGAAGATACCCCCAAGCAGGTTGTGGGAGGTAGAGCAAGTATTCCAGATGAATTGGAGCCCCATCAACTTGCGAGATTGCAAGAGCTCAAGGAGTCTAATGCATAATAGAAACTTTGCGGAAGTAAGTAGACATACAAATAACTGTAAACAGTTTCTTTACTACCCTCGTTATGACGTCACGCTGAATGGACAATTAGCAGTTAAAGGTAAATGAAACCAAAGAAACGGGAGATGGTAAGACTCCTATAGATTTAAATGTGCGTGCGCTTTATAACTTAAGAGCTGCTTTTAAACATTCGTTTGACAAACTATATAAAACACAAAATAAAAAATAATGCTACTGTAAAAATATTTAAAAAATTGAAGTAATTAACATGTCAATTATATATTTGTTTTCAAACGTTATGCACCCCAAAAATTAACAAAGCCATAAAACGGAAGGTATATAATAAATGACAATAAGTCATAAGCTATGTTTAAAAACTCGCACAGATGACATTTTATAAACAGGTATACGGTATTAAATTTGTCCAACGGATGTTTACAAAAGTATGTATTTGTAAATTATGAAGAGAATATTAATACCGTGTTTTGAAGGCAAAGAGAAGAATAATTGCTAGTAAATAAAAAAAATCTAATGCAATAAAATGCCAACGGTATTCCGTGATTCCAAATGATGGGGAAACATACCTATGAATGTTCTGATAAGCTCATAGCGAGGCAACAACAATCGTCTGCATTCCATATTCAACTATTTGTCAACAAATGGAAAATTGTGCACTGCACAAAAAGTAATATTGACAAAAAGTAAAATTTGAGGAAATACAATCTTATGACATAATTTACGCTTCTGTACAGTTAAACTATTATGAAGAAATATTATCACTCTTCAGTTTTATCAAACACGGTATAGTTTTTCGCACTAATTCAATTTCAGTAACATATAAATAGCAATAATTTAATTTAATTTGTATGTTAAAAAATCCAACTATAGGAAAGAAATCACTCTTACATACTCTTACATGGGTGATATGCATTAATGTCAAGAACTTTAATTGTCAAAAAAATCATTTTCATCATGTAGATTGTGTACATACTTAACGTTACCCAAAGCACAGAAATGAATGAACAAAAAGTAAATACTAAAATACATATACTTACATGTTGGAGTAGTTTCTACTGACCGCCAAAACGCGTCATTTGCATTCTTTGCATTCAGTTTTATTATGTAATTATTTATTACGTAATTATTAGTCTTGTTAATTATTATAACAAATTGTAAGTTTCAAGTAAGTGAATTGATAGTAGATAAATGTGTTTTGTTTCTGTTTGTATCTGTAGATGATTCGATATGTGCAAAGGTTTCCCATAAGCAAGAAAAATGTGTTAGCCAGCGCGTATAGATGGCAAATGTTAATAATGAGTAGACGTTGATTTGTTTTATACATTTTATCAATATGATAAAAAACTCGTTGTCTGTAATTATTTATAATACAATTACATAGTCCATAAGAGCAAATATTAAGATATATAGAGAATAAGTATGAACCTGAGCGCCTATTAAATGAAAGAATAACGGCTAGAGATAATATTCATTCTCATTTCATAAGTACTCATTCATGATAATTAATGATTATGAACAATGTTTTTGTGACTTGGGGTGCGTCCACATTAAGAGCGTTACTTAGTCATGAGTTTCTAATTATTTTATATAAATCTTAGTTTTATTAAATACGATACAAAGCATTGTTTTGTTATTTAAAAAACTTATTATTCAAACTAATTGGGGACATGGGTATGTGGAAAACCAACTAGTTCGGATAATCAAAAAGGCTTTTCCATGATGCTAGTACAGCTACATGTCGCTAAGCTAAGCTTAAAGGTGGACTCATCCTAAAACGTTATTTCATCCCTGCATGCTGTAAGTTTAGTTTAGAAAAAATATAAATGAAAGCGTAACCCGAAGCATACATAAAACTATTCATGCACTATATAAAAACCAAAATAAAGCGGCAAATAAATGTAACTTGAGTGTAAACAAGGTGTTGACAAATGATTTGTTTTTTCAATGATAGTGTAACATAATGAGTGTAACTCTTGTGTCTAACATCTTATTTTGCTATCGGAATTGCACATAAATCACTTCACAAGTGCTTTTTACATAGATTAACTTTTAATGTTGCCTGGTTGCAACTTACTATTGCAACAATTTTATTATGTTCTGCACTTTGAAAAACTATAATTTAATTCGTCTACCGTAAAATTGCACACAAATTCGAACCTGAAACCTGTACTATTAAAATAAAGCGCATTATATTCTCTTCTCCACACATACAATCACGCAGCAATCACAGTATCACAGTATCAACAATGAAGACAAAGACAACTCGACACATATGTGACTTGATGACGTTTGAGTGTTGGTGCGCAATGTGCTGTGGAGCGTAATATATATACAAAAGTAAATTGTTTGAATGTATATTTAAATTCCCCGTCTTCTTTCAGCGGTGCCTTCTTATATTGTAAAGAAACAAATCATTTAACAAAAGTAAACCAATTACATTCTACTCTCAGTACTCTCTAACAATGACAACAAACGCAGCACAAAGACACATGCAGATATATTAATATATTAATTAACATCACGTTAATGGACGTTAAGCCTTTCCTTGCAACCATTTGGTGATAACCAAAATAAGAATGTATTATCCTCTTATTAAAAGTAAAACTTTCTTCCTATTTAAGCGTAATGTAAACGTATATTTAATTCGTATTCTCGCCAAGGTTTAATTTTTGTCTTATAACGAAACCAACAAAAACAAACCTAACAACAGATGTACTTATTACAAAATGGAGTAACTATAAATAAATTTATGTAGAACAGTATGTTCTTTTTTATATTAAATTTTGTTTGCATTTGGAATTCTAAGAAGACAAACATAATACAACGTGGACACGTCGACATAGTAACTTCTTTGATGCTTGCTATGCGTAAGATCTTAGGTTCGATTTCCGGTTTAAAAGTCTTAGAATAAAGTAGTTATATTCGTACATAAAGCATTGTTCCTAATAGTACGTATCTTTTTTTGCCTGGGTGGTCCGGGGCGTGCTAGTGCCCTTGTCCCGACTAGAAACCTGACTCCAAAACAAGCAAGGCGTTTGTGTTCTAGTGCCTCACATGTGGATGGTTGATTCCTCCTCCAAATCCGTAAGTAGCCGTCGCTACCTTGTTCATCTTTTGGAGATGGTATCACCACTGGTGGTGACTTGTGTAAATACCCACCTTAACTTTTAAGTTTCTTTTACTGACACATAGAAGCTCTTTTGTCCTTGATTCCGAGTACTCAATAAGTACCTTGATTTGCCTGAGCCATTGGATTTCATTTCAGTGGAGCTTGCTATGCGAAGATTTCCCATTCGCGTACCGTTTGCCTAAGGTGAGCATTGTTTCCATGGCAGTTTTTGGAGTTGTCTGCACTTGTAACTCCAAGACACGCCAGCTTTTGCGGTAGGTTCTGCGTACGCCTATCCATAGTCTTGGTTCGCCAGACCACAGAGTCGTACATAACTATGGATTTCACCACCGATTTATATGCCCACAAAATAATCCGTGGTTTTAAACCTCAGCAATTCCAAATTGTCAATGTGGCTCTCGCGATCGCCTTGCTTATATGCGAGTTCCAAGTGAGTTTCCTATCCAAACTTATTTCTAGATATTTTACCTCATCTGAAAACACGAGTGTTTAGTACGTATAGTACGTATCAATAAAACAAGTACCTGTCAATTTGTGTTTCAAATACATGGTGGTTCACAGAAGCCCATATTAAAATTTTAGTAATATGTGTATTACATACAATTTTCAGTCATTAAAAATATTAAAAATCGAGTATGAGTTTAAGCCAGAGGTAGATCTCGTTTACACTTATCTCGTACACACATTGGCACTTACACTGGCTAAATCAGTTTTTTCAGTTAGAAGATGTTTTTCTTTTAGTTTAGATTTCATATTTTAATAATTATCACCTTTTGTTCGTAGTTATAGTTTTATACGGGGGAGTTCGATGTTAAATTCGTTTTGAGAGAAGAAAACTAATTTCCATTTCCCTCTAAGAATTATGTTGTAAAATACTGCTTGATTTGAAGTGTTATATATGATGGTTTTGATGTGAGTGGGTTTGTGATATATATTGAATGTGTGTTTATTGTTTATTGTATTGATTGTTTAGGATTTTTCTGACATTATTTAGGAGTTTCCTTTCTTATGCGTGAATTTTATGCAAAGGTGTTCATTGTTAATGAAGTTAGAAATTTTGAAAGCTGAAATAAAGTAAAATATCTTCTATGTATCGAAATTATTAAATTAATTGTGAGAATTATATTGGTTCTGATATGATTGGTTCACGAATATGTCTGCTGATAATGGACTCAGCGTACATCCCATTGCTGAGCCTTCTTGTTGTGCTAATAAGGCAAATATTTCAAATTTCATATTAGTTTATTTAATAATAAGAAACAAACAAATACAAATATATTTAAAAATCATGACTCCTAGTGAAAGAGTTCTTGTAGAAATAAAAGAACTAGTCTTCTCAGCGGTGAACAAAAACCTTTATTGTGTGCTTCCTTCGTTAAGATAAGCCTTAACAAACCAAATCAAATAGAATTAGTCACGCAGCAAGGCTCGAGAGAACCAGCACTTACCTTAACAAACGGCAGGCGGGTTAACTTCTTAATGCGTTTTAGGCCAGAAATGAAAGCACAAAACCACATGCACGTTCGAATGCTCAAAACGAAAAGAACGCGTGGAAGAACAGTTGGTGAAAACGAGCGAAGCAAACGCAGCGTAGAAAGACTGCATGCGCATCCACAAGCGCAGGCTAGATTTAATAATAATTGTTAACAATTGCCTTAATATTTCAAAGTTCGTATCGTCTCCAAAACTGATGACGCGAAAAATGGCTTTAACAAAGAAATGTGAAAAGTGCCTCGTTCTTTACTTGTGGATACCTCTTCCAACACAAACGTTTTTGTGGCGATTTTCTTTTTTATGCGGTATGGTCCTTCAAACAGTGGTAAGAACTTCTTTGTCTCTCAAAGGATCCTGCACCACGGGGTTTGCCCGTAACAACACCAGATTCCACTGAGCAAAAGAAGAAGCTGTAAATTGAACTTTTGCTGGTCGGAGACGGGCCATGGCAGTCTTACGAAGACGCTCTTGTGCAAAATATATACGACTTTGGTTTTCTAAGGGGCTCGACTGCGTAGGGGCATTGGTATCGCAAAGTGGCGAGAGCGGCAGCAGTCCAAAATGAAGTTCTGTGGGAGGGAAACCAGTGCTGTGTTACGCCGTTAAGAAAAAATTGAAATTTTGATATGTCCTTTGCCCAACCGGTGTGTTTTTCTCTACGATATATGCAAAACAACCGACCCAACTCTCGCATTGCCCTCTCGGGCTGA
This sequence comes from Drusilla canaliculata, assembly GCA_027574885.2. Taxonomy (NCBI): domain Eukaryota; kingdom Metazoa; phylum Arthropoda; class Insecta; order Coleoptera; family Staphylinidae; genus Drusilla; species Drusilla canaliculata. The sequence goes on along the minus strand of JAODGA020011559.1, from coordinate 1,355 downwards.
TTTCCTTGAGGATGTCGCACGGATGCTAATACTTTCCTTCGTCTTTCAGAAATTCTCCCCATCGCGCTGAAGTAAATTGCGTTCCTTGATCCGACAGAACACGCTTCGGTTTGCCCACACGAAAGAAATAGTCATCACGAAACTTCTCAATTGCTGCGATAGTCGTAGCGCGTTTCATCGGGTATAGGGCAGCTCGCAGGTTTTAATAAGTACCTGTTTCACTTGTCGATGCATCGTGTGAAACCAAACGTCGCGCCTCAACGCTATCCACGTCTTGTAGACACCAAAATGACCATAATAACTATGATAAAACTCAATTAGCTGAACCACCATCGTCGCTGGAACGCATGGTAATGGAGGCAGGTCGGATGCTACTTGCCAACAAACCAGTCCCTCCGACAGACAGTAGCTCGCCCATTTCACTGACTCTTCCAAATCCTTTCGAATTGCGGATAACTCGCGGTCTGACTCCTGCTGGGTCCGTAAATCGTTTAGCAACTTCCGTGCCGTCTGCAAGCGACGCAAAACGTGTTGATGGCGATCGAGAAAGAACGTCCGCAAGATGATTTTGCGCCCCTGGAATGTAGCGTATTGAAACCTCATGTTCCTGCAATAAAAGTGCCCACCACCTAATCCGCGATGATAACCTACAATGACGTAGGTATTGAAGACAGTGGTGGTCAGTGAGTTCTTCAAATGGGCGTCCAAACAAAAATATTCGCCACTTCTGGACAGCGAAAAGTATGGCTAACAGTTCGCGCTCAGTTGCCGTGTATTTTCGTTCTCTTTCCAACAGCGACTTGCTAGCGTATGCAATCACGCGACGTTCGCCGTCAACAACTTGGAGTACTGCACCGATACCCACTTCGCTGGCGGCACATTGCACTGCAAACGGTAAACTAGTGTCTGGGTGTCGAAGCAAAGTCGCGTCAGCCACCATCTGCTTGATGGCATGAAATGTAGCTTCCTGTGTAGGACCCCAAATCCATGCCTGCCCTTTACGTAAAAGCCTCGTAAGAGGCTCGCTCGCAGTGGAGTACTGAGGCACACACCCACGGTCGTAGTTTGCAAGTCCATGTTTGATGTTGGTAGGAACCGGAAAGGACACCAGCTCCTGCACTCGCTCTGGATTGGGCCCTAAACCGTCAGCATCAAGCACGTATCCTAAGATTGGTGTTGACTTCCGCAGGAAACTGCACTTATCAGCGCGGAGTGTAAATCCTGCTGCGGAAAGACGGCAGAACACCTGCTCCAGATGATCGATGTGGTCTTCGAAAGAACTTGAAACGACAAGCAGATCGTCTATGTAAAGATGTACGAATTTGCCAGCTAAAGGTCCCAGCACTGTGTTCATG
>JAODGA020011486.1:0-12117 GCA_027574885.2 Drusilla canaliculata | reverse complement strand
TACGGTTTTAAATAAAATCCAAAACCTTGCTTATATGGTTTAATTATCAGACCATTCCCAATATGTTTCTCTTCCATTGCCATGAAAGAAAACTGTACAACAATAGTTTGGTGATTCTCCACGAGATGGCGTTAATTGTAAGACGAAGAACGGTGTAGAGAGGGTAAGCTTGTGTGTTTACAAAATGGAGGATTTCTCGGTGGGGAGAGTGGAGCGGTAAATTTAGTGGAAAAAGAGAGAGAGTACGATCAAACAGAATTCATGTAAAGTTAAAACAAAATGGCAAATTGATCTTATAGCAGGGATTTTCAAAATGGCGGACCAATAAGGAGACGCTAATATGTATGAGTGAGTTACAAACAGGTTTAGAGAGACTAGAGTGGATAAAGAATGACCGATCAATCAAAATTCTTGTAAATTTAATACAAAATGGCAATTCGATCTCAGAGCGGGGATTTTCAAAATGGCGGACCAATCAGGCGACGCTAATGGGCGTGAGTGAGTTACAAAATGGCGGATTGACCTTGAGGTGGAGATTTTCAAAATGGCGGACCAATCTGAAACGGGTTTGGAGAGGGCAAATTGGAGCAAAATGCCGGATTGACCTTGAGGTAGAGATTTTCAAAATGGCGGACCAATCAGAGACGGGTTTGGGGAGTGAGGAGTTGGAAGAGTGGGAGGCGGAGGTGCTCAAACCCGCGCAAATATACTACTAAAGTGCGACCTTATTTATTGTATCTCAGAAGTTTCTTCATATCTAGTACCTCCCATAGTTTTCATTTACATGTTTTCTGGCAAGCAAGGCTAAAGGTAATCCCATGATTCTAAAATAAAAACATCTTTAAAATATAAATAAAATTAAAAAATTAAAAAACTTATTTCTATAATAAATATAATAAATTACATCAATAGAGTTCAAATTAGGACTGTTAAGAAATAGCAAACTTATAAGAACGAAAAAAATATATATTTAATGATCTACAACTCACTGAAATGAATTTGCTAAACTCGTCTGAATATCTAAATAGTCTCTTAAATGCATGTTATTGTTGTCTAATTATTGCTGTTCTACAAGAAATTTTACTTAATATTATTATACAAAATAAATATTAATTTATAATAATAACCCATTTTTATTACAAACAAAATTTCAAATTTCAAGAAACCAAACCACTACTTCCAAAATAATTTTTATTGTATTTATTTACATAAGAGTAAATCCAATACATTGCAAAACGACGTAAACCGACCGGCGCGCAAGTGATAAGAACGCAGGTAGACGCGTCTGACAATCACGTTGTGCATAGTTTCACGCCGCATTCCAAACACAAAATCGACATAATTTCGCTATAAATCCGCACAGAAACTACTATTTATACCTAATCAAAATGTCTAGCTGTTTTCTTTAATTCCCATCGAAAAACACACCATTTATTACTAAAACTAAACTATTACTAAAACGTAACTTAGCGCAAGGACGAGCACAACCTGCCGCTCTCATATCTCGTACCATACTGAATATATTCTCTAATAGTTAACACACATTTTTAAAAAAATGGGAGCTTTTAGTAAAGTATATTTACCGAAAAATTTACTCTCAAAGTTGAATAGCATGTTGTGTTAGATTAGGTAAGAACAACGACGCGGCAGTTTTAATAATTTTATGTGTTTTTTTTTTTAATGATCATCCTTTTTACTTATTTTTATAATTTTCTATATATAAGTATTGTTTGAAACAAAGTATTGTTTGCCAAATAAAAGTTCGTACTGATAAAATTTAGAAGCTACAAACAACAACATGCAACTTCAATTATTCTTCGTCGTTGTGTGCGCAGTAATTATCAGTACTGTTAGTGCGGGTAAAATTATTTATTTGTAATAATTTCTTAAAAGAATAACCAATACTTATTAACACAAAAAGTAGAGCGTTATATACTTTTTTGTCATTTTCAGACTGTACTATTGCTGGTAAACCAGTGAAAGCTGGAAAAACAGTCAAAGCTCCTATTGGACAATGTCTTGGGTTTACTTGCAATGATGATGGATCAACCGATGTTCTAGGGTAAATACAATTACAATTTTTTTTGCTTTAATGTTTTACTGTTAATTTTTTACCTGTACTGTGGATGGTTTTGAATTTTGCACTAGAAATGACTATAACAATAACTTACTTTATCCAGAGTGTTGCCCTCAGACTGCCTGTGTTCCTGAGGACAACTGAAAATATATTTATTATTTTAATCTTACTATCCTTTAAAAAAATAAATTCTGATTATAATAGAAATAACAGAAACTATAATAATTAAAGGAAATTGAAAACAATAAACCAAATATGTTTGGAGGGTTACCACACAAAAAAATATAACTTTAATAAATCAATTTTATTTGACACATATTATGTTTACAAATCATGTGATTATTAATATGTTCTGAGTTGTGTTTCGCCTGTCTCTAATCAATTATTTGTTATAAATTAAATGCGTATGATAAAAGGTTTGGCGTAAATATCATAAAGTAAAAGACAATTAGTACACAAGCAAATTCAAAAACTTAACACAGTATGATAATGTAATTCATAGTTTTCAATCACAATCCAATTAAAAACGGTTATTGCTAATACTAATAAAACATGGAACCAAATGCGCACCTTACACCAGCATGTTTTCTTTCTAACACTACTTGCTCTTATTTTCTCGAATTTGGAACAACTGTCTGAATATTATTCGTTACAATTACAACTCATAAAATTTTTGAGTATTTTCCATACATGTATACATATTATCAAAATGTCACGTAGATGTGATATACAAATGTCTTTTTCATATTTACTTTAGTTAAGTTCAATATAGAAAGAAAATTCGATGTGTATGCCTTGGTTTCACAAACTATACTCATGTGGCATCAACGTGGAATGTACTAATCAGATATTCGCATGTTTGCTCGTAAGACAACAATCCCTAAACGCATAATTTCATTTTTATTAAATACTTAAGTAGTAGGAAATCGTTTAATTGCACTGTATGACATAGAAGAATGGACCCAGTCCTTTGAGGACATTTGCTGATATAAATAAAATTCAATAAACACATAAAATTAAATGCAAGCCGCCAACGTTTCAACTAATTAGTCACTCAGTGTGTTGTTGCTAAGTAAATTACACCAAGTACCAGTTCTCTTCACCTTGCATCTCAAGTTTAGAAAATTTCTCCTACATTGCTAACATCTTGTTACTTTCCATCTAAGTTGTGTCTCACTAAATTATCAATTAATGTAATAAGTTAATGCCTAAAATACTAATATCTTGTTTATCTTGTTAGATCAACCAAAGTAAAGAGTTGAGTCAAAATACTGTCTCTATGAAATAATCAACGACACGTGTATCAGTTGCGTGCTTCGTTTCTTATATAATCACCAAATATGCTTAAAGGATGCGCTCACGTTCGTATTCGCAGCGTGACAATGTAATCAGATTGATCATTACCTAGTTTATTACTTAGCCAAGAGTCTAGTATGAATATCGCTACCCTGAATTCACCGCGAATGTCTTTCTCTTGCCCGAAAGCGCGACAGAAATCGCGACAGATCAGGAGCAACAAAAATTACCACTGACGCAAATAACGCTTCAATGCTTTACTGTCTAGATCAGACTCGGTCGTAATTGCACGTGGTGTTCATGTTCGTGTCGCGTTCGATCTTGTTGTTCGCGTTGTTTGCCAGCGTCAGGTCCGTGAGTTTGATCTCCTCCGTTGGGCTGGAGCTGTCGATCTGCAGGCGCAGCGAGGGGTCGTCGATGATGCGAATGCGAGCGTCGTCGTCGGTGGAGTCAATCGATGCTGTGCGCACGCTCGCCAAACGCAATCCGCTGATGTTGCGCACCTCTAGCCTCATGACCTGATCAAAAAGAATAATTCATTTTCATTTGCAAGCAAACACAATACTTTCATTCTACAACAATCAATTACAAAGAAAGCAAAGCAAAGCATTCTCTAAGGTATGATACATGAGATTATGAAATAAAGTTTGTGATAACTTTCCTAAAACCTACAAACATTTCAACGTCAATAGACCAAATAATAGTTAAACTTGCAAAACAATAGAAATAACTAATATGTCATAATATAAACATTTTTGGTAGCGCCAATTGTAATTACATGCTCCAAAATAAATTTGTCTACGTTCGGTAGCCCAAAGATAAAATTTTGTTATCACATGCCCTGTTTTGGTAAACTTACTCGAGCCATTTCCACGGCTCAGTGTCAGGACTTGTTATAGGTGTTGGAAACTGCACACAAATCAAGTTCTTTGTTAGTCACTAGTTGCGGTCAAGACGAAATGAGTATTTCTTGATTAGTATTTGTATGTACACGTGGAAATGTGATCTGGCAAAGCGTTTAGCACGTGTACTAGTTATGGTTATTTACACATTGTAACGTCCTGCGCTGTTACCAACCTCTGCTTGCAGGTCTGCCACCTTGTCCTGTAGATCTCGAACTCGATCGCTGTCGTCCACGTGGTGACTGCGCAACTCACCTTCGGCGGCTATCTCTTCATTCTGTAATAATATATTAAAATTAGATATATTAAAAAATGGTAACTTGATAGAAAAATGTACCTTTAACTCTAATTGGCTGATCTTTTGCGTGAGTTCAGCAACAGCCTGTGCTTTCTCAGCGTCGCTTATTTTGGCATTCATCAATTCGTCCTGCATTTTACTATCCAGATCCGCGTACCGCCGCTGCTCCTCGAGCAACTTGGCCGCTGACTCCCGATCGCGTAGCTCTGCCGCTTCCAGCTGCTCGCGCTGCCGCTTAATCTCCTCGTCCTGGCGGCGCAGCTGGTTGGTGCTCACTTGGACCTGCGTCTCCAGCTCCATTACCTTCAAACGGAGTTCCTTCACCTCAGTCAGTGTCTCCATCTCTCGGATTCGAGTGGTCATCAGCTCCTCTTCCAATTTCTGCGTCTCGTTGCGATTGCCCCAGAGCAACTTCTTCGGTGTGCTCAATGCATCATTCATGGTAGACGACTCTTGTTTGTGCTCCTGGAGATGGCGGCTCCACTGCGCCGACAGCTCGGAGACGCGTTGGCGCAAGTCCTTCAGTGATAGATTCGCCTCGGCCTCACGTAGCTTCACGGCGATCAACTCCTCTTGCAAGTGAGCGACACTATTGTCGGGGGTGATTTCACGCAGCGTCTTCTTGTCCTCCTCCAATTCGTGGATACGCGCTCGGAGGTCACGCACCAGCACATCGTTCTCGGCTTCACGCAGACGGACTTTGACTAATTCGTCTTGAAGACATTGAATCATAGAGTCGCGTTGCTGAAGTTGCTCCGACTTGAGGGACATTTCTTCCAATGAGGATTGCCGGGAAGATTGCTGAAGGAAACCCGTTATTATGAATATTTTAATATACGATAGGGTTCTTAGGAAGGGTCCTTAGATAAATCGTTATGCAGCGCAAACAGAATTACTAAAATCAGTCCAGTTGTTCTTGAGTTATAAGTGTAATTACAAACACCACTTTCTATTATCAATATAAATAATAGAAAATTGTGTTTGTAAATATATGTATAAAGCAAAGATGTCTAAACAAATTTTAATGATTCATTTTTTGTTGGATTTTTATTTCCTATGGGAAAGCTAAGGTGTATTAATATGTTTCATAAATATTACCCATGTTTGTAAGACTTATCGTAACTCAAGAATGAGTAGACAGATTCTTATTATTCTCTTTCTATTAAAATGGTCTGGATTCAGAGTAGAACAAGTTATAATAAAACTTCTTTCTGACTAATAGTATAAAATAGATTAGAGATATAGCTAAGATTAATACTTACAGATTCTTCCATTTTCATAGACAAAGATTGAATTTTCTCTTTAGCCAAAGCCAACTCATGAATAACTTGCAAATGTGTATGCCGTAAACCGTCAAGTTCACTTTGCACAACAAATGTTGTCTCTTCCTCTTCAGCGCGACTAACTTGTCCCTTTACAAGACGATCAGCAAGAGCACGACTCTCTTCCTCGAGCATCTCATTCCGCTGCTTTAAATGCTTATTCTCGGTACGCAATCGTTTCAACTCCATGGTCTCCTCTTGTTCCTTCGCTTTAAACACACTGTATTCCTTCTCTAACTTCTTCATTTTCTTCGTGTTCAATTTCATTCCGTACGCCAACTGCATCAATCCCTCCGAATCGGATTCGGCGCGCGATGGCAATTCCTTCTGGAAAAACTTCAACATACCCTCCATGTCCAACGACATCAAATCCTCTTTCCCCAACGTGAGCATCGCCAGCGCAACTTTGAAAATAATCTCAATCCCCTCCGAGAGGAACACATCCATGATGCGACACGCCATCGGCAATGAGAGCGCGGTCGTAAAAAGCGTAAGAAACCAGCTGGAGGCGTACATCGACGTGTGGAAGCTTTGCGATTGGAAGTGCTTGCTCAGCTCGGGCAGCTGCTCGCCGACGAGATTCTCCAATTGGAACATGCACAAGCCCAACTCGGCCATGGTGGGCGTGAACATGTCGCGCATCTTGTAATCCTCCATAATCTTCACGAGCACGGCGAACGTCTCCTCCTCGGGCATTTGCTGCATCAGAAGCAGACCGACAATAAAACCGGTGCCCTGACAGTACCCCACCTCGCGATCGTGCAGCGAGTACGCCTTAATCACGTTGAAGAGCGACTCCTGGCCGAGGCCGTCTTTCTCCTTGAAGAAGTCATGCTCCGGATATGTGCGCGCGATATCACGGCGAATCACCTTTTCGCACGGCGATTTCGTCTGCAAAATTGATGTCGCCAATAAAGACAATCGTAAACGAGGCAAGACGTGCACTTAATGAGACTTTTACTACCTTTATATACTCGGCGTAGAGCTTCTTCTCCGGCGCTTCGGTGGCGGAGCAGAGGAGTTGCCAGGCGATGCCGCGAAAGTGCATCGGAATGCCCTTGCGCACGTACTCGCGCACCTGGGCATTCTGCTTCCTCCAGAAGGTGTCCCATTCGCTGATCATTTGACCCCACAGCGCCCATAAATCCTCGCCATCTTCGCCTCGGTCCGCGCAACTGGTACCTATTAAAATATTCATTAACTCATTGACGTAAACACATCGGCAATAAAACTAACCGGAAGTGACGGAAATCTGCGAGGTGTCCGAACTCTTGCGTGAGTGGCCCGACGCCGATGCGCCGCTCAACGAGTTGAGCGACTTGGCATCGGACTCGTAGAGGCGGTTGGCCTCCTCCAGCTTGGCGAGTAGAGCCAACTCGTCGCCGGACGCTACGTTATTGTTATTGTTGCAAGGCGCAGGACTCTCCAGCCTCATGGCTGTTGGAGGCATTGTGTAATAGCCTCCATCGGACTCCAAAAAGAGACAATTTAGAGAAGGTCCTGATCTGTAATTTAGAAAATGATACATTTTATTGCATTTATTAGACAATTCCCAACAATATCAAAACAGTTTCAACTGCACAGAATTCAGAGCAACTCTAATTAAAAATTGTATACATACAACTCCAATATAAGTATGAGATATTAGTAACACTCGACACATTTTACTGCATGTTGACCGAAATATTTGCATAATGTACTCAAACACATACAAGCAGATTACCAAATTAAAACAAAACCATAAACTTTTTTCGAAATATAAGTGACACGTCATGTAAGAATTGCATTATTTGCAGGTAGATGATATTAACAAGATTGAAAATAATGCACTCATACTGCTAAAGCTTAATATAACGCACAAATAGTCATTCTGTATTGAGCCGTTGTTAAAGTTGCATGGATATGTTCATCGTGGAAAACAAAGTTACTGTCGTATTTGGTAAAAATAGAGGTATTGGAAAATGTACTGTTATGGAACTATTCAAGCTTAGCGTAAAGGTAAGGTGGAAACAAAATTATTTGTGTTAACTTGGAAAGATACAAATCCATCCCAAAAGTTCATATTCTTCTTCTTCTTTCTCTCCTTTTTTTTAAATTCATATTAAATAAATACCACTTTTAATCCTCTTCTTCTCTCTTGTGTTCGAAATTCTGTTGGTATAAAGTCAGAAAGAAAAAAATGTAAACAAAAAATGTAAGAAAGAACCAAAAACGGGTTAAAGAGATTAGAAAGAAAGGACTGATTAAAAGGTTTGTGCGATTTTTTTTTCAAAGCCAACATTAGTCAAATTCATGGACACTAGAATTTTACAAATTTTAAAATTCTGTTTATTATCACAATCAGGCGAAACAAGTCCGGCAATATATATATATAACAAATCGTGTCTGTATAGGAATTCGTACATGATCAGTAATAATGTCATTATTTTATCGGAATGACATTACTAATAACCGTGTAGGCTCTAAAAGTTAGAATGACGTTCATTAAGATACGTGCAATGATGCAGCTAATGTCATTATTGGTAATGTCATTATTACTGATCGTGTACGAACCCCTTAAGAACTATAATAACGACATAACATAAAAAAAATATACATCAATTTATCCATTTTCAGTTGCAATTATCATCGCCAAGTATAAAATCATTTGTATTAAAACCTAATTCATTTCTTACTCTATGTTAGAAAACTTTCAAAAAAATAACTTAATATTAATATTTACAAAGACACATATTTCTATGATTATCGTATTGATAATGTACCAATTGTGTAGATCTATTTGCCAAACATGTTACAGTCATTCAATTGAATTGTTATTGGAACTCATATTAGCTAAGCTATTAGCTGTGACATGATTTTATTCATACATTTAAACTCGTTTCAATATTTAGATAAAATTAACACAAAATCTTTCGGAATATGCTTATCGCTGATAGCAATGATGCCAATGCAAATTCGTTCATTCAAAATCAAATTTGATCAATTTATGATAAAATCAACGCCATACTTATGAAAGGTGACGCCACAAACCTAACGCAAGTATACAGTAAGCTTTATAATTTAACCTAGTTTTTAAAATTAATTCTTTCTAGTTATTATTATTATTTTTATTATTATTATTCATATGGAGTTTTTTTATTTATGCATCCACCAACTCGGTGTGCTTGATTTTGTTGTAAACTACGTTAGTAAACGCAGGAAATCCGATAAACAACTTGGCTTGTTTACTAATTTTTCAACAAAATTGATGTCGTTTTTGTATAAGTCAATATTTTAAGATCGGAGCAATGTATGTGCATCAATGAGGCTTACAATCATCTACCAAAGTGTAAATTTACCACAACTGAACAGATTGTAATGTGCCCGACTGCCACCGACACATCGTTCCCAAACATTGGCCGCGACATGATCAACGTTACCACGTACAGAAACACCTGATAAAAGTCTTCTGGGAAGACGTACCATAACAGTAAGCAAAGCAATACACAAACAAGTTGCTCATCAATAAAATGGTACTAATCTACTTCTTCAGACCGGAATCAGCTTCAAGATGCTTAGTATGCTTAGAAATGATATTGGCGATAACGGTTCCTTCTGTTTGTCGTACCGGGACCGAAATGCCGAGCGAATCAACTACGACGCAATATCCAGCGTTCTCAACTGGCTCGATTAACGTATTTCAGTTATCAGAATATGAGTTACGCATTAATGAAATAAAATTCAACAAAAAACGACGCATATGGTGTAACATCTGTTTCAATGTCACGCGCGGCACCCGAATGTCTGCCGCACGTCGCAAATTTATTCGATTTTACGAGAGCTTGCCGCTGAATAAACAAACAGCAGGCGTACAGCAATAAAACTGTTGCAATGTGTTTCTGTGTGTATGAGTGTGTTTGTGTGCGGGTTGACAAGTGGACATCAGTGATAACCATGTGATCGTTTAATTGGCAGCGTGCGATAAATGCGTGCCGTTAAACTGCCGATAGTAAAAGAAAACAAATAGATTGGCGATTATATGTACTTCAAAGCTGTTTAACAACATCGCGCCGCGCTGCAGATAAGCGCGTGTCGTAGTTCAATGTTCTTGTGTTCGGTGGTGGACAAATAAGACACATCAATGTGTAACAGCACTGTAATGTAATGTTGGTACAAAATAGCACAATCCCAATTCCCCAAGTTTACCTACAGAAGTCTATTTTTCAGGTAAAATTAAGAGATACTAGAGAATATATCAGAAATTAAGACATTTTAATATAATCAAAATTAGCTCCTTAACAAAATATTTAACTTATTGCTAATATTATTAAGCCTCGTAAATTTGAAAATCTTTGTGCTATCTTCACTCTGGTTAACTACTCTTTGAGATACAATTGGTGGCCACTTTTTTCAATCAATTAATGCCCTCGAGATTGACACAACATTGTGTGTTTTTTCAACATTGTTTGCTCTGTCCCATTGTCCTATATTCCTATATTTGGATTGCCAGCATCCTGCCAACCTTTGGAATAGCCTGCGAAGTGATGTTACCATGCAGACGCCGAATGACAGCCACGCACTTTGCGCTAAGCCGCTTTGCGCGATAAGTCTTTAAATAAAATAAAAACTTTTCCTAAGTAAATAAAGAATCAAACTATTTTATTGCATATGAAATAAAAGTAAAAGAAAGATTCAGAATAGCAACCAAAAACAATTTTGTGCTCCAAAACAAGATAAACATAATCAGTCATAATATAAAGATACTACATGTGAAAACTTATAGTTCTATGTGTAGCCGAAAATCTTGGAGCTGTGCCAAGGAGCGCATGTTTGTGTTATCACTGCCTCAACACAATTTTTATTATCAGAATTTCTCGAGTTGATTATTCTGAAGGATACAAGAGGATGAAAGTAGTTCTATTTGATAATATAGCATGATAACACAAAGTATAATATTTGATAGAAAAAGCTAAAATAATAAATACAAGATTTATATTGTTATCCAAATTCCCTGTAAATAAATTAATATATATGTTGTATGTATATAAAGCATAAGTATGTATATAGAGAGATAAGGAATATTTAGCAAAGCTAGCAAAAACTATATTTTTCGATCAATTTATTTTAAAAGGTTAATAGTTTTTATCAAAATGTTTCATTTTACAAAAATTTGTTGATAACGATAGTAACAAGAAACGAGCAAAAATGTAAACTCAAGTAATTCACATGTAACAATATTTCGTCAAACTTGAGTCGTCATTGCCAGTACAATAATTTCAACACTGCGGTATTTTCCATAAAATTGATTAGAGAAATTGATTATTATTAACCATGTATTTGAAGAATTCAGATTTTAACATAGAATAATAACTTGCAATTAATTTAGAAAATACCAAATTAAATCTATGCTTGTATAAAATTTATTATTTATGTCACATGAGAACAAATCACTTTTAAAATTTATGACAACTTATAAGTTTTATGAGTGCTCTGAATAAAATATTTTAATTATTCAGGCTACAGTTTAGAATACCGGATAAAACTAAACATATAAAAACGAAGAAAAAAAAACTGAGGTGGTTACAACTCAAACTTTTAAGACAGAAGAAGAAAAATATAAAATATTACACACATAATAAAAAGACAATGATACTAAAACTACTCGAGCAACTAGAAATCTACAAATTCTTCATAATATTTTTTAGCATACGATTTGTCCCCCGGGCATGTTGGAGTTGTATGGCAAGTTGTAAAATTTTACATGAGGCTTAAAAATGTATGATTTTAGAGTTGCCGCCAGTAATAATTGAGTGGTCAGCAAAGGCGAGCAAACAGTTCAAAATGATAAGTTAGGTTAGGTTAGATTAGGTTATGTTGGGTTAGCATAGGTTAGTTTATATAAGTTAGGTTAGATAGATAAGGGCATGATGTTTCTCGTCCCCGAAAATACAAATTTTACCTGAAACGAAAATGGGCATAACTGAATTTGTACCCGCTCGAAATTGGGAGTTCGGTCGGATTTTAGCCCAAATTTAGCAGGTAAAATTTTGGGTTTGTATAATTTGGAATCGATTCGTATTCCAAAATGACAAATAACATGAAAAAGTCCGGAAAACGATTAATAATTTTGTTGGATTTGTATTATATATCTTAACAAAATATATATCTTAACAAAAAAATAAACCTAACCTAAGTCTACATAACCTAACCTAACCTTACCTAACCTAACCCTCACTAAGTTAA
>JAODGA020011450.1:0-10851 GCA_027574885.2 Drusilla canaliculata | reverse complement strand
TCTTTCTGTAATATATGTCTTTTATGCTCAGGCTAACCATGTTGCCCTTTGTATTATATGTCTCATCGATGCCAAATTCAAGATGGCGGATTTACCCGTGTGCACTTTATACACATGTCTAATATATTGTTCTACCAATGTTTTGCAATTTACCGATGTATACAATTCTTGGTGGGACCAGCGAACGCCGGCTGCCATGTTGGCTAAATGCGCCTTGTTTTCAGGCTCCACGGATCCGGCAAGCCGGAGTGCGAATACATCCGGCAACGGCAGCACAAACGCAGTGGATAGTAGCAGCAGCGCCGCTGCAGAGCAATCGAAGGTGGTTTTCCAAAGCACATGCCACGTGGCTATGGAGAGCTGCCAGCAGAACTACAACTGTCGAATGATGCTTGCACCGATCCTACACCACTGCGACATGTCTCGGTGCAATCGGAATTCGTGTATGGAGGCGCTGCAGGCGTTCTATCGCAAACCAAATTTTCCGTGGAATATTGAAATTGCGTTCTGTTTATGCAAGAAAACTGATAACAAAAATGACATGTGCATGGTCGCACAGGAGAAATTGCATCCGGTTTGTGCGCAGAGGATCGAAGGTGCTCCCCAACCAACATGCCTAAGCTTAGCTGAGAACTGTAGGGAGAGTAAGGAATGCAGGTAGGAACAAATCACCAAAACTTCTTCTACGTGGTCACTAAAATGTTACCATCCTTATAGAGCCCGTTTAGAACACTACGAACAATCATGCGCAGTAGACAGTGTTACCAAAAAATGCGCCGGATCACCTTCAGACTGTCGACTTGCAATGTTAGGTATCCTAGGAACCGATCTCCGTACCACGTGTGCTTGTAAAGGTACCGATATGTCTCAACTCTACGAGTGTCTAGGTTGGCAGCGCCTGCTTTGGGTAAATCCATGTGTTGGTAGGTTTTTTCCCACACTGTTGCAACATATGCCTAACGTTATGTTCATACTATGCAGTGGAGTCCCAAAAAGATTTTCATCTAAAGAAAGCAGCAGGCCTTGCCCTGCTCAGTACAAGCACAACAACCCCACGAACCACAGCTCTACGAACTACACCAAGACACGCCAACCCAACCACGACGGCCGCACGGCCTAGCTACACACTTCAACAGCACATCACGGTAGCAGCGCCACCTATCACGCGACCCACAACTACCACCACGACGACAACAACCACAACAACGCCGAGACCCACAACCCCAAGCACGACCACGGTTTTCGTGCCGCCGACCACGACGACGAAAGCAACTACAACCACGACGACGACCACGACGACAACGACTACCACCACAACAACCACAATGGCGACTACAACACTGCCGCCAAGTATGTACCAATTTGTTGAAATTCAGCACCAAATTTGGAACAGGAAATTATAACTTGATTTCTACAATAATTGACTATTGCTGAATTATGCGGTTGGGAATGTTACAGAATACTGCGTTGTACAAAGACCACAGTTCCCAGATCAGTATATTCGGGAGGGCAGTCTTAAACGAGTAAGTTTAATAAATCATGTGTATTATGTGTATAGGATTAACCAGTTTTTGAGGTTATCTTAATGCGATTAGGTTATAATTTGTTATTCGACCTAATTTCACTTTTTCAACTGCCGGTGTATGTCAAACATTTCGGCTTAGATTTACTCCTCTAGTGCGTTATTAACATTAATCAGATTATATCAGCATGCGGGTTGCGTGTGCGTCGCCACTCATAAAACGCTGAATTAAATTTACCTTCCTTCCCTCCTCACGTAATTATGTATGCAAAACTTGATATTTTCATTACATATAAAAGAACAAAATAACACGAACCCAAAATAAGTAAAAAGTAATCGTATTAGGTAACTTTTACGCAAAGTAAGGTTAAGTTTAAGAGATTGGTTAAATTATTATTATTTATGTATTCACAGATTTATCATGAAGATGAGTTTGAGTGTTCAGACGTCTGCGAGTGTGAAGTCGGCGAGAAACTAGCGTGTAAAACAATCTGCATCGATAGAATGCCCTGCAAGACAGAGTTTGCTTTCTATAATCATGCTGCGCCAGCGTATCAAGCGTATAGAGGGCGCTGTCTCTGCTATTCAGGGCGATTCATCTGTATGAAGCCCGCACCCACCGAATATACCCTTCCGCAAGGTGTGTTCCTCTTCTTGGGATATTCCGAAGTAGACGAACGGGAACTCAACAAAAATCACACAAAGATTGTGATCCAAGATGTCGTCCATGCATTGCAGGAGTTCATTCTGAATGAAGCCACAAATGGGGTGAGTTACTTTATATCGCTGATGGCGCCGGTGATTCGAAAATCGCTGACCCGCATAGTGTGAGAGTGAAAGTGTGATTAGAGGATAAGGAATCAAAGCGGGAGACACCCAATTAGGAGTATTTAGTAGGAGGCAGGAGGCACATTAATTCGCACGAATTGATTTGCCATGGCACGCTTGCGAGTAGGTAATCTAATTCATTACCCGGCCTTTTGTTGCCCCATTCGAGGCGAACCGCTGACGACTTTCCGATAGAGGGCATTAGTCACCGAACATTGGGCCAGCGTCGAACAATATCGAATTTGATTGTATAATTGTATAATCCGCCGTAATCGTCGCACAGCCACGTCCCCACAAATGGCGCGTAATTGAAACCGCTGGGTCGTATTGCTAACACCTCCGTCCCAAAGTTCTAATAGGACAAAACCCGGAGAACGGTTGCGAGCATTCGCCACTTTCTCTCCGGCTTCCGTTTCCTGCTCTTACGCGGGCGATTACACTCCATCTTTTAAGAATCCGGCGGCGGGCGGACATTAATTATACGAATTTTGGTCTGTGGGTCAGCAGGCGGGCGAACTTTGGGAATTAGGATAACCACAAAAATGATTCCAACGATTTTTGAACAACTATAGGAAGCTAGAAACCATATGGTGCTTGTTGGCAGGAGTAGAAGATAAGGAGAACGGAGAAGAGATTAGCGGTGGCGCTGGCGGTCGGCGGAGAAGGCAGTTTGCTCTTAATTTGAAAAATTAAAGGGGCCGACCTATTAAACTTGAGCAGCGTTGTAATTAATGAGTTTCCCTTACATCCCAACGCCGTTGTTAGGCGCTGCTAGACGTTAGAAGCTACTTACAACATCGCCGGAATTCTAATCAAATCAAAATTTAAATCAAATTTTAATTGAAAATTAAGGTGCACATGCTCTAAGTGTAGGTTATGAGCGTCGTATGTTGGCTTTGCATGACTAGAACTATTTTAATTTCAAATATTAATAAATTCTAAAGTATTCCAAAGTCAAATATTTCACAAAATGTAGATTACATAATATCATAACATTAAAGACAAATGGAACAATAAATTAAATTTAAGGTACGTACTTCTTAAAAGAAATTATATGATAAAGATTACAGGAAATTATAAGGAATAAAATATACATTAAATATTAGAGTTTCACAAGTTCCACAAGCAAGTGGTCTATATTTATAATATACTTTCATAAAAACGTTTAGATATACATAAAGTTACTAACTGCAGGTACTTCCAAGTAAAATATGTTTGGAAAAGAAGCAGCCAGAGATAAAGATATTACGCGTTTGAATGTGCATTGCTCAGCGAGATAATCACAAGTGATAAGAACTAAAATATGCGTAAAATATGCCATTTATGAGCGCGCTCAACCTTAGCGCATCCGGTGTGCAGGCGTGGAGATAACGCTAAATGAGAAAAAGAACGATGCGAAAGAAATAACAAAATGCTTGCGCTATTGGCGTGGAACTTGCGACTGTCCCCGCGCTCGGCGTGTGCGAACGAGCGTAAACGACGCGTGTGGCGGTGGCAAGGGGCAGCAATGCCAAGCAGAGCGGTTGTATTCGTCGGATGTAAATTTGCGCGCCGTTTCCACAATTTTCCGCCCGATATTGTGCCCGACATTCCGGCGCATTTCCTCTCGCGCGCGCCGCCGGACGAAAACGTCGCTGCGGGACAGATGCTGATACGCTGGGCACAGTCGAGCGCGCGCAATGTTCGTCCTGATTTGATATCGTCGGGTGTATCGCGCAAATGTCCAGGGAGCAAAAAAGAAGAGAACGCTCGGAAACGTGGCAAATGCTTACTTTTTCCCGACGCGTTCTTTCCGCACAACGCAGAGACGCTCAACAGATTGCCGCAAATTGTATGAGCGTTTTTATGTCGTATGCCTGTGAAACGCCATTTTGCGCCGAAAGGTTATGTTCGGGGGCGGCTGATGTTTAGAGGTTATGTATCTTTGCAGACGCTCTGCTTGCTGGAGTTGTTCAATACGACGCGAGAGAATGTCATCATTGCTGGGAAACTTGCTGAGATTGACTATACGATGTTGTCACCAATGGAAAGTCTCTCTAAGGAAAAGGTAAAAATATGTTCCAATCAAAATCTTCTTAACACGGCAGTAAACGTCCTAAAATTACTTCATTAACTAATTTTACCCCGTCTTATTATATCTGATACTCTTAAATTTCCATATTTTGTATGTTCAGGAAGAATGTGCTGAACTATTAGAAATCATCAGTGAACGGATTAATGGTCATCATCCAGACTTTGCATCACATTTACTCCTCTCCGTTTTCAAGATGGCCGAAGTGGAAATAGTGCAAATCGAGGCAAGTTCCACAAATGCTCGAATTTCCCCAGCGTCTGTCGCCATCTATCTGTCACTCGTCACCCTCCTCGCTCTGATGCCGCAAGGGCTCGACTCGTGACATTAGTGCTAACCTAACTTTGGAACATTGTGACACTCTTGCTAGGCTAGTATCAATGAAACGAAGGTGAGTGGGACTTAAAACGAGAGAACTCTACAATCAACCACAAGCAATTTTTTCGAAAGAAACGAATACAAACAAAAACACAAAGAAAAAACAAAAGCAACATGATACATATCAGTCACGTCAGCCACTTTTTAGACGACTCTTATAAAACTTATAAACTTATACATGATATTGACGCGGTTTAAAGCGACTTGAGCTCGATCAATTTTTAAGACGATTGATACCTATATAAACATATGTTTGTTGTGTAGATCATGTTTAGTTTACTAGTTAATTGTTACTGTATTTCGACATCAGATGTCGCAGGTTGAGGTGTATAATATATTAGAATAACTCTAAGCTAACCTAAAGATAACCAAATGGTATAATAATTTAGGAGTGTAGGACTTAGCAAGAAAATAAGAAAAAACAAAAAAAAGTCCATGAAATGTCCAAGAAATCGCGTGTTATAATATTTTCTAAGCGTCTTAAGCTAAGTTAGTCTGGCTAACTACAGATTAGCTATAAATGGTTAGCAAGTAATAGTTAAGGAGGATGAGGAATGGCGGATGCTAATTATTTTTAATGCCCGTGTAAATATCGACTGCGCATCCGACCACCGCAAATTTGGTGGCAAATGACAACTTACTACATATCAGTGTTGACTGTTTGAAACAATGACTTAAGTTAGGTTAAGTTAGCCCAGGTTTGCATAAGTTAGCTGAAGGTAACAATAAGTTAGTTAATGATTAGTGGAACTTTGATTCAAGTTAACATACAACTAATTTACATTTAAGTGTACATAATTCACCATTGCACAGAACATGAGAAAAGTTACATTAAGAAGTATATCAAGCTTTCCGCACCGACTTTTCTTGCTGGTTTCACATAAATCATGCCACATGTGGTCATAATTAAGATAGATAAAATAAGGAAGATTATAAAGTGCTCAGTCCTCAGCTTTCTGAACCTCTAAGTCTTATAATACCTAAAACTAGATAGCAAACATTTGAGGTTATGAATGGTCAGAATGTATGACTTTTTTTTTGTTAAATTAGTTTTTAATAGGATGTATGTTTATGAATGAGTCAAACAATCTGAATAAGTCTTCCCACATGTTAAAATAATCACATCTGACTGTTTCTATTCTCATTTCCTAAAGGATTTGAATAATCGTTTGATGTATTTTTGGCACTATGAAAATATCAACTGTGAAGTACATTAAAAACAAATGATGCGCGTCAGGGAAGAATTTTGCATTCCAAGGAAGATAAGACGAAGTTTTATTGCGTGAAGTCGTGAGATCATAAAAAGTCAAATCGTCTTAGGCTTCGTCTCAGTTCGCGCCGATGTTAAAGGTGCCTGGCGGGTGTAAGCTACACGCCCCGAGGAGATGATAATCCGGTAAGCGTTTCGACTAAGGGAGTTTCGTGAACGTGCCGCCGAAGGTTGAAGGGCAGAGAGCACGAACAGATTGTTTTACGTCTCGTCTGACTGACTGCCCTCACCGTAGGCGCGCAAACATCAAGACCTTTCCAAAAGAAGCGGAAAGCTGTCAATCACTCCAATACACTCAAAACTCTCCAACTTCTCAAATGAATTGTTTACGATGTCGATAAAATCAACCATATTCGATTTTTCGTGAGCTTTTTATCTGACGGGGTCGTAATTATTTATAGTATTCCATCCCGAAAAGTTTAATTTTGAGATTATAGAGCCTCGCTTTGTGCTTATAAAAGACGGTCTGGACAAGGTCACGTATTTCTGCTCTTCGGCAGCGGAGTTTAAAAAGCCTCTTGAAAGTTTGCAAGTGGGTAGCAAAAAAAAGACGTAAAAAATATGCGAATGCTAATGCGAAGGGTTAAATGAGTGTTCGACTTGCACAGGTCGGCCAAAGAGATAGAAAATCTTTGGTCGGAGAAAAGTTTTCGGAAGGTAGTTTTAAAAGAGACATGAATCACGACGACAGATAGGCTACTTTTTCGGGCGCGCAAAGCCTCGCCACAGCCTAGTCACCCATATTTGCGGCAACGGCGAGACCAGACCACCTAAGTCGGCATCTTTGTCTTCACCTCGTCCTCTTTGTCGTCATCGCCACCGGGTAGAAAAACTTCCGGCCGCAACCTTGGCACGTAAGATACAAGACGTGCGGGGGAAACAAACGCGCTGGGATAAAAAAGGATGTAGGCAGAAAATGGGAGTGGAACAAATGCCTGATGGCTGAAATAACCATTAAGCAAACTACTTTTGTCATGCCTGCAAGCAAAAGCAGCTGTCGTTTCTTTTCAAGCGCGTTTTATTCCTTTTTTGTAGAAAAACTCCCAAAATTTAGGTCTAACAAATCACTGCATCGTGAGAAAAATGGAGAGCATAATTGTTTATGTTCTAATATCACTGAAAGCCTTTGAATTGAAGCTAAGACTTGGAATAATTCGTTTTCATCAAATTGTTCTTTGTTACATTTAACTTTAGGACTTAGGACACTCTGTACTCAATCAAGGAAGTTGCAGTCGATTTTCTCGACATACCAAACATGGCGACCACTCTCTAACAAACGAAAGAATTACAAGAAGCAATTTACGAAAGACGCTAGGAACTTCCGAATTGTTCCCATCCAAAAAGAAGGAGTCAAGTTTACTCTCAGTTCTGCCTTGCTCTCTTTTCCTTGGAACACCTGCGTTCTTTTTTTCTCCTTTTTGTTCCACAACACAACGTGTGTTCCTAATTCTTTGCGGGGGTAAATTGGACGAAGATGAATGTGCAACGCGCAAAATAAGACGAATGAAGATTGTGGCGCACTGATTACCAAAATGATTAAGCAAATTGTAAATCATGTTAGACCTGGACTAAATTTGCTTCTGTTCAAAATAACATCAAACGATTACTTACTCCAATTTCAATTAGAGTAGAACATAACTTTTTAATTTTTTGTAACTTTTCAGTTTAGGTAATGGTATTTTAGTTACCCTAGTTACTTTAGTTACTTTTTCAGCCGTTACTAGCACTCCTTTGGGGTTAGGTAAATTTTTCTTTCGAAACTGTATCCAGTTCCGCACGTATGAAACACTTTCGACAACTTTAACACGTAACGTAACCACTTGAGGATTATGTTTTATAGCATAAATTTCGATTCGAAAACAAAAATGGAACAAACGCTTTTTAGATAAATAACGAATATATATCCAGCGACACGTTTCGCGAGGCGTTAGAAACGTGCATTTTCCACGGCTGCCAGGACACTCGTAAAACGCGTACAAAACTGCTGCGCGAACCTATCGAAAACCGATACAAACACGCTGTAAAAACAATGCACCGCCATTGTAAACAGATGATACATGTTTATAGCTCTCCCAATTCACGCGAGTCTCCTTTGCATAGCTGCAGCAAACATTTGCAACCCATTGCACGTACAAAATGAAACACAAACTGCGACACTGCAACGCTGTAGGTAAATTTGTTTTCGGGACAAATTATTTAAAAAAATATACTTCGAATTTCCACACGAGATAAATTCGACTGAACTGAAGTAAATAAACATATCGTTCATTGTTATTACATAAATATATAAATTAATATATGACACAAAAAGAATTAGCGTCTAAGTATACAACTACACGACATCTCTTAATGCAAGAGAGAGGTTATGTGTGTATAGGTTAAATATAATTAGTCAAACTAATGTCTAGCTGACTACTGCAAGAATTAACAATGATAAGAAGTGTAAATTACTACATAAACTACCATATGACGCACCTATGCATATATAAAAGACATTGGACACGTCGAAGATTTTCACAGACTTGACAACAGTTCAGCTGCGCCAGAATCTAACGCAATGCGTAAATTATAGACGATATAAAGACATTTAACCTGCACAAAACTCTTTCTATACCTAAACAAACAACATACAACGCATTCCGACAAATTGTAACTATATACCAAGGAAAAATTCACACACACCTAAAACGAAATGAAAAAAACGAGTTAAACCCAAATGTAAACCATCATGGCGTAAACCATCATATGCATACCTAGATGGCTGCCATGGTGCGTCGAATAGCGGATGATGTGAATGCAACTCTAGCCTATAGTTTTTATAGACGACGAAACAAAAAGATACCTTGTTGATGATTTGTTGGTTGTATGATAATAAGAAATTTTAACATTTGTAAACGCGGAGATAGATGGAAGGGCATGTTAAGCGAGTAAACTTTTGCGGCCAGAGAAACGTCAACAAATCGTAGAGCGTGTTTGATTTGCAGCCACCAGTCTTTTGCTAACTCTTCCGACTTGAGAATGAACACTTTGTACTCCACAACCGCAATAGTTTAGTAGAACTCCAAGTAATTATTGTTTGTTCCACTGCTTTGTTTCGTTCTAAACATGACTAATGCTAACACCCTACTGATGCTAAGAGATGAGATATTGAATGATGAAAGAATGTATGAACGAATGAAGTATACTGAAAATGATATAAACTGTTAAGAATGTTGAGAGAACATAACTCATTGAATAAAAAAAACATGAAATAAAAAATGAAATATGAAACATGAGAAAAATATAAATAAAAATAAATTGTTATAAATCTGAATTCAAATTTAGAATACTTTTAAGTCAGTATATTTCACATTTCAATGTAATTTCATAATGTAAAACAAAACCAAATTTAACCTATCCTAACCTATCCTAACTTTGTCTTACCTGACCTACCTTAACCAAACCTAACGTAACGTGTTGGTAACTCTAATGAATCTGGTAAGTAAGTTTGTTTTCATTTTAAATTTAAACTCATTTATATTTAGAATGACGCATAAAACTATCATAATGGCCAATAAATTGCAACATATTTGCTAGTGTAATGAATAAAAATAAGAAAACAAGTTCGTTAGTTCAGTTTCTGATACACAAGGTCAAATGATACGAATTACGGTCGATTTCATAGAAAAACATATGACAAATCTAGCGTAGTATCATTAATAGTTGATGACTACCTACAAAACATCCTTTAAATAGACGAACCCACCAGAAAAACATCAGAAACAATTCCAATATGAAGCAAACACTAGCTTTGTTCTTCCTCGCAATAACTTGTAGTCATATATTTTGTGCGAGTACCAGCAAAAGTGATATAAAATTGAATCCAAACCAAGATAAACTTGAAAATTCAAGAATATCAAGACAAGTTCAATCAGGATTTCTAGATAGTTATCCAGGATTTGGATATCAGTACCAATACGGAGATAATCGAAATAATATCTGGAGTGATGGATATCCGCTTGAAGCGGGTGTATATCACAATTATCCACAATTCCAATATGGAACGGATATGTCGGTGAATTATCCAGGACAAGCGTATCCAACTTATCAACCTAATTTTGCATGGGGTCAAGCCGGAGGCGGATATCAACATAATGTACCAGGCTTTTCACAATCTGGCTATGGTCCAAACGTACAAAGTGTGACACCAATCTACCCTACGTACTCTTCGCCATTGCCTTCACAATTACCTGGATTATATGGCTACAATCGAAATACATATGATCGTCGATATGGTACCAATCCGTCAACAGTCCGACCAACCAGTTTCGATAATTTGAATCCATTAGGACCTGTGGTGACTCAACGGCCAGTAAACCGTCCTTATGGCAGCAATTCTGTACAATCTCGTGGAGAGTTACCGGAGCCGACCTTGTCTTGGCAAATGCCCAATCGCCAATATTAATTTTTTTAATGTTAATTACAAAATATACATTTGTAGTCTCAGATAAATAAACATTTTATGCACCACGGATCATGAAAAACCCGTGACTGATAAACAAAACGGTAATTTTCATTTTCACATAATTTTATTGTAGTGTCTATAATTTGTGTATAAGTGGTATAAGTCTAGGTATTTGTCATATAATCACCGGATAAAGGATGGAATTGTCAACAGGTGTTATTAAATTATTATTATGAGGATGATTCACTTTCCATTGAATTACGTCAGTGCACTATGACTTTGAAATTAATATGACGTCAATTAAAATAATGTGGTATAACCTTTATTGACCGCTATGA
>JAODGA020011441.1:0-11039 GCA_027574885.2 Drusilla canaliculata | reverse complement strand
CACATCCACATACACCCACACACACAACTATTCACTGACACATACGATGAAACACATTACCGTCAGTGACACTGGAGATTTCTTGGTTTTCTTTTTTGCCACCCTTCGTCCTTTCAAACCGCCCCCCAGTGCACTGCACACGCACATACATACTCGTTCATCCTCTCCGGCAAAAACCCGCCAGCAACTGTGGTTCGTCCGTTGCTGCGGAGCGTCGTTTTTCGCTTCATATTTTTCGTGTTTCTCGTATTGCGAACGCTGTGTGTTGCTCGCTGTTATGGGAATTATATGAAATCTACTGAGAAGTCGGGATAAGGAATGCTGCGAGTTGCTTTTTGTACACCCCACCGCCGGAGGGGTGCGGTGTTGACGTGGACGGCGGTGGCGCAATGGAAAAATCTATTTTTCTTTTGTCATCGCTGTTAATAGTGGAAGTCGGTGCCGTCGTAAATCATACCCGAAAATACTCGAAATGTATCTTTAGTTGACGTTATATGCGTTTTGCTTGCGATTGAGTAAAAACAATTTTTGTCTACTACCACGACAACGTGTGTGACAAACCGCTGTATAAGTTTTATTGTTTTATGTCATAAATTATCTCGGAATTTCTACAGCAAACACATTAGAAGTAACATTTTATAGTAAATAATCTTGTTGCACGTAAAATAAGAAAATAAGGCAATAGATAAATATATATTGGAAAAGTGTGGCAATATTTATAAAAAATGGAAAGGAAAAATGTAGAAAATCGATTACACTTGATACACAGCCAAGTGAAATGCCTCACAAACGATGTGCGCGTAATTTGCGCAAGCACATTGAATCATAAGAGGCAAACAAACAAGTTGCCAGTGTGGCACTCGTAAATGTTGAAAACGGCGATAAAAAATATCGCAACAAGTGTCAATGGGATCACGGAATCACTTGCTTTGTAATTCATGGCCTAGCGGAGTGTGTTAAACCCGCATTTTCGCGTCTAGCGTATTTGAAGCGGCGTTCTGCACGCCTCGCCACGGCGGTTGCGGCGATTTGAATGTCGTACATGGTTATTAGGGCTTAGCGGATCTAATGTATGACTGCGAGCGCACCCTAATTTCGCTGTGAAATTGTAGGGTAATAATGTCAATGGAACAGTTTGCAAAGTTGTGCAAACATCGGCGTGGCGTGTCATCATATTACAGCGCATTCAAATATCGGAATTCTTTGCCAACGTTTGCTGGATTTCGAAACGCATCATCTTCAAATGCGCAACGCTGCTAACAAACAAAATCTGCAATATTTGGACTACACGCGGTGCAGGGAGTGCACTGCGCAGATCTGCGACCAATGCGTGCGATTGGAATTGAATTCGGGTGATGCACACGTGCATCAATGTGTTTAGGCTTCGTGCGAATGGGTATATGTGGGTGAGTGTATGTGTGCTGGATTTTGGAGTGCATGAGCGCACCTTTCGCAACATGAACGCGCTCATCGCTCGGAACAATATGATTGTGTGCGTCGTTGCAGAAATGTGTGCACGCGCGCTGTCCGTCCAACTCACGCCGCCTCCACCGCCACCGCTACCGCTGTACCTCCGCCAGCCACCACCCCACACCTCATCCCAGTTCCGCGGTTTTCGTGTGCGTGCCTCACGCCACATGACACACACACACACACACACACGGGCTGGCGATGATGCTCTCTCCAAGCTGGCGTTGGTGCTGGATGGGTGGTGGTGGTTCAGGTCGGTTCGGCACATCGGGGACCGGGCGCGGCTAGGTGGGGCCCTTTGACAACCCGCGCGAGCGCGAAGGGGGCCCTTCGATACTAATGGGTACACACGCTCGCTGCACAAACACAGCGTGCGCTCGTCAGGCGAATTTCATACACTCGCACGCCTCATACTCACACTCACGCCCTCGGGAAGCGGGGGTGGAGTACGGGGGTGGGTGTGTGTATATGTGTGCGGCACGACATAGACGGATCGTCGCGTTATGTGTGTACACACATTCGGTGGGTGGCGTAGGCCCCACGAGGGGCGGTTGGGTGCTGGAGAGGCACTTTGTCCCCACACCCACGCTACACACCCACACCCACAAACACATACGCACCATACCCCCACAACCCAACCCGAATATTTCATATATGAAGCCAAAAACGTCAATAGTTATAAATGCTGGACACATGAAATATTATGATTTGCCACTGCGACAGCCTCATTTACATTTTATAGATAAATTAAATTGAAATCATGGCCCATGCCTACATCCGCGCGCAAAAACTTTCCAATACCTAACTAAACTTCAATTAATTATTTTCCATGTACCCTGTTTGCAAATTCGTTATTAATCAAGTTAACATTCACTCCCCAGCCAGCCGGCCGGCCGAACAAGCAATCGTCAAATGTTAATTTCGTAAAATTACTCATTATATTATTATTTACAAAAGAAGCTAAATGATATCAAACGACATCAAGTTTTAATCGAATCAACAATCGAATAGTAAGTGCCAATAATTGTTCTTTTTACTAATTTGAATGCTACTAGATAATCTGCATGAAATTACCCAACGACTTCCCATCCCCGCGTTACGCTGCAACGAGTAACACGATATTTACATGCTATGAACATGGAAATTTCACTTGTGTGTTTCGTATCCATTGCTGTGTGTTCTTGCCTACGTGTCCTTGCAGCACGTTCCTTTCCGTCTCCTCGGTCGCCTTCCACGCGCACTTCTTACATCATCAACTTTACAAGGGCTTCGCTCTCCACCACCGCCGACATTCTCTCCCAACAACCGAGGGGGGTGCTTTTTCCCCGCTAGTAGTCCATCTTTGGGTGCGCTGGCAAGGAAACAGACACGGCGCCAACGTCGTCGGCGCGCCCGCACTCTCCCAACATCCAGAACTTTGTTCCTCCGCTCACGCTACACTCACACGCACACGCACAGCCAAACGCCAGCGTCACACACACACCACCCCCAAAGGCAAAAAGGGGTGCACAAGGCGCGCGTTCTTTGCCAGCACAAGGAGGTTTGGGGGAAAATTGCTGCAAAGTTTGTACTCTACGAGGTCTGTACTCTCCAGCCTCAAGCAACCTTTACCTCCCTCTAGTTGTCTTCATCCTTCTCTGGATTAAGATGTATTCGTGTCTTTCATGTTACGTTCTTCGAACAGTGTTGGGAATATGAGAAAGGGAAAAATGTGTCATCGCCAACTACCAAGATCTTCCTCATCATTTCTAATCATGGTCATATTATTGGATTATTCCTAAATTTTGACAAAAATTTGTGTTTAAAGTAGTATCTCCTAAATAAGGTCTTCATCAACTATCTAAAGATAGTTTTATCATACTTAAGATTCATTTATAAGAGCAGGAGAACTAGAAAGATCGTCATATCTTGTTTTATGGGAATTTCTTTGTCTATTTAAGCAGTGAATGGGCGAAAGTTTTCAAATTCAAAGGTCTACCAATTCAAAGAAGTTTTCTGTTTGCGATACAGACAGATAGCTGGAGAGATGCAGATAGATAAGTTCCAAGTTTAAGTTCTTGATCCCTTTTCGGGATAAGACGCGTCAAAGAAAGAGGAGCGCATGTTTTCTGTAAGAAGCGGGAGGGCCAGAAAGGAGATCAGCTTCTCGGGGTTATCGGCGGTGGGTGATGCGAGAGGTTGAGGTTGACTCCCAGTTGTCTTCGTCATGTGTGCGTGTCTCTCAGCCTTCCCGCCCGCTCTCCGCTGGCGGTGTCGTCACCAGTATGTGGGCACCACCGTGTGGGCACACATGCAATGTATGATGTGCTCCAAGTGTGTGCGTGTGCGGCGTTCCTCCTGCCGCTCTCGGCCTGCTGCCTGTGCGTTGCCTGCGCGCGTTCGGTAACCGTGGCAGCGTGTGCGCGCGGTTTTTCGTAGGGTTCAGGGAACCAAGTCCTCGTTTTTGCCCGCCGAGGCGGCCGCGTCGTCGCGCGCCGCGCCGCGCTCGCTCCTGCGGGTGGGGATGGGCGCCGGCGTCACGCCGGGACGCGCGCAGGGCAGCCAGCAGCAGCACACACAGCAGACAGCCGACTAGAGGGGGATAATATCTCATTGCCTTCAGTCGCTCACGTACCGGTCACGCCGCCGCACCTTTCTCGCCGAGCGCTGCCGACTCTCGCCTGCGAGAGACACACTCACAGCGCGACCGAAAACCAAACAGCAGCCGGTCTTTCGGAAATAACATTGTCGCCTGCAAACGTTCCCGAAAACAGTGCCGTTTGTTTCCAAATAACCCTCAACAGCTCAGACAAAGAGGAAAACGAATCCATCAAATAAAAATAAGAGTGAAATTGAGAAACATCCAGTGACAAACAAAAAGAAGCGGTGCACGAAAATATTTTCATCGTGATATCGAAAGCAGGAAAAACAAGTGTGTTTGTGGCGCTTTGTGGATTCGAACTCTCCTCAAATCGTTGTTTACGATATCAGCTGGCACACTCACTCGTAGTATGTGCGCGGGTGAATGAGCCGTGTGCACTCTCACGAGACTTGTCACTTAAAATTCGCAAGGAACCACCGAAACACATTCGCACGCTCACGCAGCCGCCGCCGCCGGTCGCGAGACTGACTCTCTCCCATTCTCATACACAGCCACCGATTCGCTCTCTCGTTCTCGCCGTCGCTCTCGGTTCGCTATTCGTGCACTCGTGACGTAAGCGACCAATCGACGAACGCAGCGCTTGACCTATCTCAACATTAGATACTGTTAGTTGGTCACGGTCGGGCTTCTAAACAACGATAATTTATGCACGTGCAAGCGCCGAAAGTTCGCTAAGTGAAACTGCGCGCGTACGAAGATCAAGGGAGAACACCCACCAGCACCACCCCGCAGCCCAGCCACGCGCCAAATTTAATTAGGCAGTATGTCGGCGAAGCGCAAAGCCACCGCAATCATTCAACATCACAAGGTAAGCGACACATCTGGCAAAAAACAAAACATAAAAAACGTACCAATAAAAATAAACAAAGAAAAACCGTAAACAACAAAAAAAAGGAGAAACGTAAAATTGCATTTATGACAACGCGCCATGTTGTCAAGGTGTTTTTATCGGTTTTAATTAATTTTAATTGACGTACGGTAGCGCGTTAGCTTATAGGGATTTTGATACAATTTCATCTGTCGTGTCATTATTTCAATGGTGCAATCGTTTCGATGTTTATCGCTGCGAGCGAATGCACTTCGTGCTCCTCCATGACGTGTTCGCACATGGATGGTCTATCCAAGGCCGATTAGACGAGTTATGCATAAAATTTTGCGTAAATCTTCCGAGGTGGATTTGCATTTTTGCATGTTGCATGCAACTGCAACATTTACAGCAAGCGGGAAAAATGCGAGTGGAATTTGTTTGTTTATCGCTTGGGTGACAATGAACTTTGCATTTAAAAAAAAACGCGTATTTTTCACACACACGCTGATTTTTAGTGTAAATATTCGTTCAGTTGCGTGCTGAATGAGCGTCACTGTCTCTCGCGGTGTGATAAGAAGGGGACGGCTTCGTTGTTATCGGTCACAGAGAGACATCTTCTCAGACGCGGTTGGGTTGGGATTGGAGACGCCCGAACGATGCTACAA
This sequence comes from Drusilla canaliculata, assembly GCA_027574885.2. Taxonomy (NCBI): domain Eukaryota; kingdom Metazoa; phylum Arthropoda; class Insecta; order Coleoptera; family Staphylinidae; genus Drusilla; species Drusilla canaliculata. The sequence continues at coordinate 5,455 of JAODGA020011441.1, read as the reverse complement.
ATAATCGCAACTTGTGCTTGGATAAGCCGTATCTGGTTATACTGGTTTCCCTCGCGAGCTGTGCAGCGGATGAAATTTTTCGCTTCAATTTTCAGACCGCAAGTTTGCGCGAGCGTAGATATATTGCGTAGTAGCCGTTTTGTTTCAGTATTTTGTAAAGATATAGAGTTAGTTGCGTTGGGTTTCCTTTCGATGCCCCTCCGGTTCCGAGCGTGTGGCCATCCATGCGAGACCCTGCGCGACTTCACGACGGCGATGATGATGATGGTGATGGTCTATCTAGCTGGTAAATTAATCCACGGTAGCTGTAGAATGGCGAATAGCGAATGGTGCTTGAACACTGACCCGTGAGATCGCAATGACGATTGCGCTGGTCTTCGCGTGCGCACGAAGCAGTTGCGTAACTCGACGCATTTTCGTCTTGGCTTTGCGCGTACGTATATATACACATCACAGCTGTGCGTATGAGTATATTATCGACGTGTGTGTAAGCGCATGAATGGCGAAATATGTAAATGTTCAGGTGAGGCGGCGTGTTTCTAGCATTATTAACTCAACAGGTGCTTTTAAGCGCTGCTGTCTTTCTCGTCGGATGTGCTCGCGGCACTGCGAATGCGAATACAACGCATCAAGTATGTGTGTATGTGCGTGTTTGGTATGTCTGAAAACACTCGCAACTGTTTGCATTTGCCTTAGATTGCGTTCAACTTTTGTGGCGCGCTGCGTTTTGCGAGCGCGTAGTATGTGCGTGCATCGTTTATCGTTCATCGACTCGTGCTCAATAGCGCAATAACCGAAATGGTATCGCCGGTTTGTTTCCTGCGGGAATACACAGCGCTCCTGTAAAACTACAAGCAGGAAAAAAAAACGAGACCTGTGTGACATACTCTAGAGTCCGATTAATGAGCGTTGTTAATCAATACAGACGGAATTAAGTCACACCTTTCCGGTGGTGTGCATCATGTGTGTGTTGCATGCGAATGTTCTCTGTGTGCTGCGCGCCAGATACGCCACCCCCGTGCCACTGCCACCTCTTTTCGAGCATCCGCACACACCCAGTGCTGCTCCCACGCGAGTTCTGTGCAATGTATGAGGGATGGGTAGTGGGCTGCCGGCGGCGGCGGGTGCCGTGGTTTGCGCGCAGTGCGTAGGCGCCCGCGGGGGGTGGCGTGTGTGTATGTGCGTGGGCGCATACATCTCGCTCGAAAGCAGCGTGGGTTATGCCTGCCTGCAGGGCGGAGGTGTGAGGTTTGGGGTAGAGCGTTGTCGGTTTGCTACGCTATTGGAGTGGGTTACCAGGGGGGGATGCGCCTCCCTCCTCTTTGACAGCGCCGCTGCCACCCCCGGTTGTGGGGGTGGTGGAGGCCCGCAAGGGATGTGCGTGCACCTGCCTCGTCCCGTGTGCCGCCACACCGCGCGCGCCACCCGGATCGATAACCCGGCCCCGGCGAGAGAGAACCGGCCCTCCACTCGCGCTGCACGCGCCGCACCAACGGGTGCGCGGGGTGGTGGTGGAGGCATTGGTGGCGGCGGTGGCGATGTTTTACTAACACACTGCCGCACTGTGCGCACCCCACCTACCGCCCAACCGAGTAATATCCGAATAGTACCAATTTTTATTTTCCACCGCAACGCTTACACCTTAAAAACCCCCATCTCTTCTACTACTAGAAGGTGCAGGAACTCCTAGAAGGAATAGTACAAGGTGGAGCAGTACAAAGGCTCTTACAATGTTTCCAAATGGGAATATGTGACGCTTTGAAAATGGCACCGCGGTAGATTTACAAATGATAAGGTACGCACTGCAATATGCAAATAGGAGGCGCGGCGTGGCGGGCGGGCGTTCGACACCCACATGGAAATTCTATAATAAACCCTCATATGCACGGCGAGTGAGTAGGTGCATCGCACGCGCACCGCGTACGAAACGAAAAAGCCTCATTACGCACGCGGATCACGCGCACATATGGGTGGTTTTCGATGCGTTTGCCTTGCATGCAGCACACCCAAATACTAGCGAAAAACGCCGCGCGCGTTTGGATAATTACGCCGCTGCGTATTGCGTATTTATTTATTGCATTCGACCAACCGCAACGCACATACCCCGATATATTCCATTCCATACGGGTTGATAGAAGCGGTACGCATACGTACAACACGAACTTATATCGAAAATATTTGTGGCTTTCCGCGTGCAACCCAACAAGGTGCAATATCATTAAAAACGCGCTGCGGCGTGGACGCCGGACGAATATTTGCGCAGTTCAACGCGCCAAGCGCACATCTGCTCTCTCATGTGTATGCGTCGACGTCGACGAAGTTGGCGGCGACGACGGCGTGGAGAAGCCGCAGTAATAAAAGTTTGCGTCCCCGGCGCTGCGCCGTGCTCTCGGACGCGCGCGAACGTCTTCGGGCCAGCGCCATCGGCATTGGTATTGGAACGCGGTTGGGTCGGGTACTTAAAGATGATATTTGCAAAAAGTCGTCGTCGATGCGGCGGCTCTCGTTACCGATGCCTCTCGTCGTCGTCGTCGTCGTCGGCGGCGTTGCTCGTTTCATAACTTCATCTTGATTGGCTGCGCGCTGGCTGCAAGTCTGGTTACTTTGGCAATTGCGATTGGCCGTGCGCATTTCGCATGCATCGTTAGACGAAAAGCGGTGAGAGATCTACCCAAAGAGCGAGGAATGCCAGAGGAAAAAAAGTAGCCCAAGACAAGGCGCAACACGCAAAAAGAGGCATTGCGTGCACGACCATCTGGTGTAATTTACAGTTTAGTGTTACCAGGAGTATGAGTATTACATTCGACATTCGCGGCGCGGAACGCACGCCATTTTATACCCTTCTGATAGGATAAAATATGGTATATTATTCGCATTCCAATACCGGGTACACAAATAACGAGATATAAACCTCTGAGTCTTATACCAAAAGCTCAATAATATACATATACAGATACCCTTGAATCGGTCAATAATAAAGGAACCAGAAACTTTTTTTGGAATCACGGTAGACGGACAGTAACAATCTGCAAAGACTACATGATTTTTTTTATGTCATATTTTCATATATTCAGTACTCCCATGAAAATATGCAAGTGTTCCAAGTAACTTAAAAACTGCTTGTATAAGTATCATGCATGAGACACCTCATCTGCAAGCTGATACCACCTGGTCCATTCGCGGATATAAGTAGGTGAGCATGAGTCAATGTGCCGCTTCCAAAGTTTCCAAACGACGAAAGCGTCCACCCGCAAACAAATTTGGCACGTGCTGCAACTTGAGCCAGTGCGCAGACTCCACCAGAGAGTTGTTCATTTAAGCATCGTTGACTTTTATTGGGTCACACCGTTGATTAAAACCCACGACGTTGCAGTTTTTTCTCCGTTGTATTCCTTCCTTTTTGTACTTTCTGGACTGGTTTGGCGAGCATGTTGTCTTCGTTGTAAAGTTGTGAAATCCAGTTTTGACATTATGACACTATGAATAGACCCGGTTTCAGCGCGCTGCAATTGAGGAAGGTCACGTCCAGCGGATGCATCTCTTCCGTGTGCGGAGTTGGAAGCAACATCCTTGGTCACACATGTGGCCACGGCATATTCTACACGACACGATATTCGACACGATTCTATTGAAATCCGAAATAAATTTTGCATGTTTGGAATGTGTTCCATGTAGGGTCCAACAAGGTTGGACACGCTCAAATTGCGCGCACGCAGCGCGGAAAGGTGATGCTTATAATTGCGCCCATAACAATCAAATTCCTTTTGCATACGCCAGACTACACCGCGCCGCACAGCCGCAAAAGTGTTTGTTTGCGTACGAAGTTAATTGATTAGTGGTTACTTGGTTGGCCGATGCAATTAGCCGGCGCTCTGCGCGCGGAATGACAATTTTTGCGCTCGCATGCGTGTGCACTGTGGGGGCAGACAATGGATGGGACATGGCATGGTCTATACGCGCATGCATGCTGACTTTTGTTTGTACCGTAGATACTCGTACTCGTGATGATAGAATGCTGGTAGCTGCGCGGTGGCTGGTGAAATGACCTAGACTCAAATTGCATTCTATTGAAATAACGCAAGCGCGAGCCGACTCGTGGCTCGAGCAATCCAAGCGATAAAAACCTTTAAATGTTTTCGCGAATGCAGCGAAATCAAGGAGGTGAATGCTGGAGCACACATTCAAGCCTCCAACGAAAAAAGAAACGATTTCGTACTGCAACATGCAGGATTCAAGGCTTAAACCTTTCCCCAACCATCAAAACTTATTAAAATATTAATGTTTTCAGTGGTTTTATTCATATTAATAATTATTTTTGTTGTTACAGGAAAATTTATCCACACCAGAGTCATCCGAAAATAACGAAGAGGACCATTTTGGAGGTATGGTCCCAAAATAGTCATCACAATTTCAATAGTAGTAACTTTACTTAAAGTCAACCATACACAATTTGTTCAGATCGAGAATTTTTGCTCAAAGTTACCTTGTACTGCTGCAAACGGCTGATGACGGCCTGCAGTTAGCAGAGTTGGTTCATAATCACACTCTTCCTCTTGGTTACCGTATATCTCCACTTGATACATCCTCTCGACTTTAGTAAATATTTATATTGCGAGTGTCATTTTTGTGTCGACCTGCCGAGTGGCGAAAAGCAACCGTTGCAAACGCCACTGCCAGGTACAAGTTGAGGCTATCAGTTTGATTTTTAATTGCCGTGTTCCGCTTCATGATTATGCAGTAATTAAATCCAGCTATTAATTAGTCGTCTCCTCTGTTTTCCTTTTCTCTTGGCGCGTTTTGCTGCACAATGCACACGCGAGTGCACTGCATACGTCTTTATTAAATTTTCACACATTTGTGTTTCTCTATTGCGATTGGAATTTCTTAGCCGTGGCCAGCAACGTAATTGCGCTTATCAGAAGCCATGGTTGCTGTGTCTGGCATTTGATTGTATTTTTTTGGTTGTTTGGTTCTACTACTACTACCAACCCTGCTAACTAACACGTGTTTTTGATTGATTGGCTGCTGCAGGAACCGCCATTATGAAAGATTCCGACAAATTCAAGTTGATGCTCTTGGCGTGGAACTACCACAATCAGGCACAAGGTAAACACTCACCGCCCCCTCGCTCTCATTCACTTACCACCAACATCCGCTCTACACTTGCACCAAATTTAAAAGTTGATCAAAATTATTCAAAAGTGGATATAGCTCAACATTGAACACAAATCTCGCTTTGTCAGGGGTGTAGGCTATTTGGAGCTTTCACAGTTCGTTTGTTTGTTTCAAGGTTCGAACAATCGAAATGGTACGGGCGAGGTGCCCGATCTGTCGAGTCTTGCCGGCAGCGAGGAAATGGCCGGTCTGTGGGCGCAATATCACGCCCTCGGACTGGCAAAAGGTGGCAAGGCGACGCCACCGGCACCCAGAGACCAATCTGTAAGTGGCACCTCTT
>JAODGA020011107.1:0-12632 GCA_027574885.2 Drusilla canaliculata | reverse complement strand
TAAGTTAAATTCAGTTATGCCCTTTTTCGTTTCAAGTAAAATTTGCCTTTTCGGGGACAAATTCAGATCGTAAAATTTTTTACCTGCTCCAACGGGGACAAATTCAAAAACTCCCGTTTGTACATCTGACAATGTATATTAGATAAGCAGTTCTACAATTGAAAAAGAAATATGCATGAAAAATTTTCTTTTTTAGCCAAACTATAAAATATAAATGTGATTTTATTTCTAATATTGAATGTCAAACAGTTTACGTATTTGACAATGTATATTAGGCATCTGTTACATTTTCGGTTAGAATGTTCAGCAATTTTAAACATTTAAAATAATATACAACAATATTATAAACTGGGTACTGACATAATTATAATATAAACAATAAATATTATATTTTCCAGCTAAACTATAAAAGATAGAAATAATTCTATCTATATAAATAATTTTCCGATATTGAGGTGGTGCAGGAATTGCAGTTTGAGCAGTTTGTAGAAAAGTTTGAGCATCCGTTGATGTAAATCAAATTCCACATACATCTGAAAATTTAACAAAAACACAACTTGAAAAACAACATTTTTCGGTTATCTTATAAAAGCTAGAAGTGACTTTATTTTTAATATACACTGTACTAGCAAAAGAGGCACAAAATTCAATATAATGAGTTCTACTTTGGTCAATTCAGAAAGTTATAGAAATCTTGCTATAGAAGCTATCTTAATCTCCTTGCCAAAGTTTCACACAAAGTTACAAGTAAAGTTCATTCTGTTTATTCCTGCAAGCAGTCAAACTCACAATCAGCTAAAACTACACTAACTGCACTGATGCCCAAACTAAATAAACTAGTTCTGCCATCTATTGACAGCTTACATAAGATGTAAAACGAGTCCTTTTAAGTATAGAAAGCTGCATTCATGGTTGTAACTGATTTAACATTTTACAGAATTCCGTAAATAAAAGAAAGGAAACTAACTTATTAAAAACTATAAATAGATAATTTTTTGATCATTAAAATTAAGCTCCCAAAAAAATTAAAATAGTGAAATGTTATAAGTACCTTAGAATCTAGTCTATTTCTAAGGGTCTAACAATCTAATAATGTTAAACTTATGTAACGTTCAAAATGGAATATTTAGAACCATAAACACAAAATTCTTAGAAAAGATGTGTTTCTAATTAAAAGCTTCACTCCAGACTGCAGTATTTTTGTTTCGTTTTGCAATTCTAACCCTTTAAAAAAGTACTTAATTCCTTAATTTTTATGTTCAAAAAAATATAGTTCATATTTCATATTATTTGGGATTCTTTGGTCGGATGGGATACAAAACATCCTTGCAGGAAACAGATGTTTACTATCGCACGGATTTTATAGTCAACCGAATGTAAAGGTTGTGCTGGTTTTGTCAAAGGATGTTAAACTTTGGACACTCTTGGGTGTCAGTTTCAAATGCGCCGACCTTTACTAACACAAACTTTCGTAAGAATTACAGACTTTACATTGACTTATGAAAACGTTATAATATTTTTACTTTTATGTAATGATGCAATGAATATTACCGTTTTGCATAATATGTTATTCTAATATATATTTGGACAAGACTCGTAGAAGTCAATTCGACATCAAAATTGATATTTACCACATATATTAAGTAGATATTCGAGTAAATTTCAAGCAAAGGAAAATAGTACGTAATCATCTCGGCACGCGGCCACCCCAACACACACTTGATGGCCGTCAAAGCATCACATCTAATATTGATTAAGTATTCACCGCGCACGGCAATCGCCAATCGCTGATGAAGTGACATGCGCACGGGTCAAGTGCTGATGGCTCACATTTCGAAGATCGAATTGTTTACCTTACGTCGCGCCGATCTACGGCATCTCCGCCCGGTTTGCGGCTTGATTTCAGGCCTCGCGTTTGAAGTAAGGACGTAATGAAACAAACGTCGAAAATGCGTTGATACGTCCCGATCGGTGGTGACTTTGCACTTTGCCGGCCACCAAAACGCGACCGAAAAACCTTCGCCCGAAACTTCGATGCGCTCTAATCACATCTATTCAAACCACTTGTGGGTTTCTTCCACGTGCAGACATGTGCGTCTTTAATGCCGGTATGCTTCAACTAATTAAATCAACGTCGTCTCTAATCTTGCGCTTTATGCATGAAAACGACGCCATAATTTTAATATACTTCGTGTGCTTTTAACTACTAATAAAATTGTAGCCTACCAGATTTATGGCGTTTGGAAAACACTTGTACGAACGTTGGCTTCGCTTTATTGTTATTACTTTCGGTTTTTACAGCTTCAACCCCCCAACATTCAACGAAAAACGGTCGTTTAGAAAACACTTAACATTCAGGAACTGTTTGGAACTTTGATGAGGCTTTACTATGTATTTTTAAGTATACGTTAATTGATTTGTGTAACTTTCAAAATAAACTAATCATTTCTTTTCAATTAAGTTAATGAGTTTACACTGGAAAATCAGATTTATAAATAAAAATAAATCTTATAATAATATTGTAGATAGTAATAATTTTGTAAGTAAGCAACTTAAAACTTGGTTTTTAACTTTATAAAACCTTTAAACGTTTCCAGCTATACAACGTTTGATAAATTGCTAGTGGAAGTAGAAATGAAAAAAAGCCATTTGTTTGTCGATGGCACGATTCAGAAGCGCCGTTAACACGCGCCCGAATTGACCGGCCGAGTTCGCCAGCAATTAGTGAAGTTATCATCAAAGAAGTGCAATTTGCATGGCGCATTGCGCGCGAACAAGCGAGCGCGTTGTGCGCCTAAGCGTCGCAGCGGCTCTCCAGCGACGGCGCGTTTTTATAGACGTGTCATTTCTCCGACGTTCGCGCGTAATTTTTACTTTTGTTTTTCGCTGGCGGAAAAACTCGGCCGTCACTCTTTTTCGGGTGTCTTCTGACAGCGTGTCGCGCTCCGTCGCAACGGCGCGCACTTGGCATCGCCGAACGCGCTCATCTGCCAAGGTGTCGAACACGTTCGAGATGTCAAAACCGCGTCCTGATAAGAGGCGTTAAATTCATTATGCATGAATTTATCTAAGAAAATATGGCGTGGTGTGCGCAAACGTCTACGAGTTTACGCGATGCAATCGCTTCTCATGCTACGTCGTCGATTCTCTAGCATCACCACGCGCTCTCTCCGCGCCGCTGATCAGAAGATCTTCGGCGATGTCAATGGTGCGCTGCGTGGTCCAGGGCACCGTGTGCCGCAACCACTCGAAATACTCCAGACTCTGGAGTGAGTGAATCGAGTGAATTTCTCAAGAGATGCGCATGTTGATGTACACTTCGTGCCATGTTCAACCAAGTAGAGTTGTTACGTTTTTTTCTTTATTTCTATGAATATAATTTCACTGGGTATAGTAAAATTATTAAACGGTTCCTCATTAGCTAATACTTTTCCGAAATCAGTATAATTACTTCTCTATTTCTAATATAACTAACTTTACTCAAAAGACGAAATAGTATCATTTCAAAATTTTACCAACACATGTTTACGACATAAAATGTTTATTACCGTTTAAAAAACGTTTATGCAAGTGGTGTTTATGCATTTCCAATAAATTCTAAAAATTTCAAACCGTTATCTTATCTAAAAGAAATTAAAAATGATGGCGCCCAAGATTTCCAACTTCAAAAGATGGTAACTCAATGCCTGCGGTCTCGGCAAACAAACGAAAAGCTGAACAAAGTATCGCGATAAATGTGTTTGTCCCCACACGTAAGCCTGCAGGTGGCACGCGCGAGCTTTCAGAGTATAATCTGATAAACACGCGCCTTTGTGGCATGATCGTACACTCTAAGCAAATTTTCTTCACTCTTCCGGTAAGCACGTCGCGGCCATGTGCCGAAAATCAAACAGCAAATATTTTTGAACTGCCACGGTAAACATGCAAGTATCATAATAATTGGCGCATGGCCCCACATGTGACTCGAGACGAAATTTGTTCCGCCAGATCCACACAGCTGTAGTTAGCCGTGTCATGTTGGACCGACATCTCACGTCGTCAAATCAACGCGCCTCGGATTACACAATAAAATGTCGAATTTACGAGTTCCAACGAGACATGCTAGCAAACTAGAAACGGAAAAACTTCAAATGTCAATCGCTAAGGGTGAATTATACCCCGGCCAACCAAAACAAGTTAGAAATTATGACGCCGTGAATGCTAGAAGTGCTCATAAACATCTTGGAAATATTGCATTAAGGATTTTTAACACGTTTATCAGTGTTTGTATGTATAAGGGAATTAAGTTATATAGATATTCATCGACTTTGTACAATTCCCACAGCACTTGTTAACTTAACGTGTGAATGTTTTCCTCGCCGTTGTTAAATATTAGATAATGTAAAGTTAAAAGAATATTAAATATGATTTAAAATATGTCAACAAATTGACAACTACCAAGAGTGAGAATGTGCAGAAAATATCCGCTTACATCATTAAGATTCCGACTTGACACTAAGCAGTCGTGAAGAGTTGAGGAGCTCAAGTGTTCGTAGAAAGCGCAACGTAAAAACTTTTCATTGTGACACAATTTAACGCCCATGATTGACAAGTTGTCATTGCCCTAGTGCACTTATCCGGGCAAGCAGTCGTGCCCGGCAGCGGCAGTGCCACGAAAGTGCCACGATGCCAATTAAGATTGCGCATGTAATTCAATCTATGGATGTTGGCTACATTTGCGTTGCGGCCGACGCTGCGCGACTTCGAAGAAACCGTGCGCCGCTTATCTTCGACGCACTTCCGGTCGCTGAAATCGCTGACCGGCCGCGAGCCGCCATCGCGCGCACGATTGTTTTAATTACTTTTAATCAGCGCTCGGCGCGGCTGCGTACGGATGAAAAATGAGTATGACGTGTCTGCATCCTTGCGGTGCAGATCTCGGCCGGATTGCCAGCACTCCTACACCATAAAACGTTCCTATTGAGCGTGGCGTTTTTTTTCCTCTTATACTCGGTGAAGGCAAAAAATGTTGAGCTGCTCCGTGCTTTTTTCCTCTGCTTCTGTATGTCCACACTCGGGCACATACGGACACTTAGGACGATTTTCTTAGTAGCGCTACTTAGTCAATATGCGATGCAATGTTTATTTAGATGTCTAGCAGATAGTTTGTCTCGCTGGATGGCTGCCGCGTATGAATTAAGACGTGTAAGGCGATCATAGTCAATAGAGCGATGAGCGGAGACAAGCGAGCAATAAAATCGAGTTTTAATGATCGCTATTAACGGCGCGCACACGGTTGCGACTACCAAGATATTACAGATTGGGTGGAGTGCGGGCAAATCGCGCACGGCCAGATAAACATCGTAAAGTGTATTGTAAACACATAAAAGTTTGAAAACAGAAGCTCATCTCTTATCGACTGCTGCATGGTCAATGCTTTTCTCGTGAGGATGCGCCGCGAAGACCTCAATGGTGGATATTATGCAATCTGGAATGATTTACGACGGAGTCAACATCTTTCCTGTTGTGGTTTCCACCAGAAAACGTGCATTTTGTGAACACTTCTATCACTTGTTTTGAAAATTCTATTACAACTAACAGTAGAATATGCAGCTTTTACGCGCATTTATTTAGAAAAAATTTAATTACATACCTGTGAATTTGGAAACAATACTTTCAAAATTATTACCAGCAAAAAAACACATTTATTCATTCTTATTTGTGTTTGAATGTTTTGCTGTTGCGTCTTGAATTACGCAGACCTCTTTGATTATCTCTTTGCAAACTTTAAATCATACCGACTGGACAAAGTATTAAATTTCAATGTGTTGAATTGCAGTGCTAAAAGTTAATTATTATCTCAAGCGCGCGGTTTCAAACACACATACACACACACGTAAATGCATCGTAACACAAATAAATCATAAGCACGCGCGCTCCACAACCGAGTTACGGCGCGCTGTCGTCGCCTCTTTTGCTTGGCAATTATTTAGATTTCAAATCTACCGACATTTCCTCTGCGCTATTGGATAGACGCGTAATTGCTTAGCTCCGCGCGAAGTTACAGCTTTAGCTTTTTTAGCTCAGCATTTTCTACGTGCTATTGCACTCGGCATTTCAGAATGGCTACCGCAATTTTAAATGACTGTACTTGGCATGTCAGCCATTTTGTTATATGATGAATCAAAATGGCGCCAACGTAAATACATATAATTTCAATAAAATCGCTGAATTAACAAATAAATATTTCAAATGATTTATTATTATTATAGTGTATATTCATTTTTGAAAGTAAGACTTCTCAACTCAGAAATTTTTTAAAAAGGTAAGGATAGAGGGTAACGGGTAATACAAATAAAATCAAAAATAATTTCAATATATCTAATATATTAATAAAAATATAGTATCCAAAATTAACTATGCATATTCATAGAAAACTTAAACATGAATTCAACTAATACTAAAAACAGCAACAACACCAACACGGAAATCTGCGAGATGCTGCGACAAGAAAAATAGAGATTTCAAGAGGTCCTTAATTTAACACTACATTAATAGTTATTGTACTCCATCGTTTGCGTCTGTTCAGGGACGTAGAAACCCATGGGATTGCCACCCTGCGGGAAATACTGATACGGCGTTTCGGGCAAATACTGTTGCGAGGTGTTCGCGTGCATATATATACTGGTGTTGTTCTGCATCAGATAATTCGTCGTAGGATAGCGTTCGTTCTTTACACTAGGCTGAGATGAACCCAATGACAATTCATTGTAGCGCATGTAGTACTCTGAGCTGTTAGTAGTACAGGTAGAATCTAGTCGCTTCTTACAATTGTTATTCGACTCAACATCGTGGTCTATCTCAACTTCAGGGTATGCGACATTGGGATACATCATATGATCATTAAACTCCTCTGTTGAAAGATAGGAATCCTGTTTGAAGTCGTACACTTTATCGTAGTCATTTGCATAGATCGGTGGAAGGTCGGGGGTGCTTGATTGCGATAGGGGTGTTCGCATCTTTTGTACGATAGGCGGCGTTAGTGTCGTGGGCATGGGAGACATGAGGGTGGCGATGGGGCTCTGCCGGTCGCAGCTCGACGGGGACGTGGAGTGACTGCGTGTGCTGCACGGTGAATCCTCCTGCTTCATGTAGCGCGCGTAGTTCGTCGCCTGGGGTGGCAACTCAGCGGGAGCGGCGGTGACCGTCGCCTGCGTTTTGTTCGGTTTGCGCCGCCGCGGTTGGTACTTGTAGTCCGGATGTTCGCGCTTATGAATCACGCGTAGACGCTCGGCCTCCTCGATGAATGGCTTCTTGTCTACGTCGCTCAAATCTCTGGAACATGACGAAAGAAAAAAAGAACGCCGTGTTACACTTTCAGCGGAACAACGCGCAAAGGAAGCAAACATTGCGCAGATAATATAGCGCGGAGAGACGATTATCTACCCTAATAAACTTGTCCGCATCGCGTCTTTTTTATTCGAAATCATCACCTTTAATACGCGATGTCTCCATAGATATACGTAATATTTACACGCAGTGCAATTCTTCGTCTAGTTACTATACGATCACCTGTACAAATACATTGATTCCAAGTTTCATAGAAAGATGCGCGAGACAACTGTGTCATCGAACGGAGCCGACAAGTCTCCCCGAACATTTTTAACGAGTTTTTTTTTTTTGTATTTTATTTAGTTTTGGGGAGCGCGCACGATTATTCGCTGATAACGAGGCGAAAACTTTGCGTATCCTGCTTTTAGTGAATTATGTACTTTATGGAGGGACATTCTTCGTCTTGTTTGCATTATGCGTTGACGCGTCGCGGTGAAAAATATCCAGTAAACGTTTAATTTATATACGCATTATGAAATTTGACACATTCCTTTACGTACACCTATAACATTCTGGTAAAGTTAGCTAAAGTTGTTAACGATCTCTAGGTAATTTTTTAGTGGTCGGTCGATAAAAGCTTATGATAAATATTGCACAAATATGACAGATTTGTTTAGCTTAAAAAAAATTCCATTCATTTTCTAAATTCAGTTATATTATTGATTACAAGATTAATAAAATATTACAATCTAAGACTCAGGACTAGTTCTAATATGAAATAACTTAAATTAACAATGTGAATAAAGATTTGTGACTATTTGACTATTTCTTTGAATTTACATTATTAGCCTAAATACCAACCCAAAGCCTAGCTAGATACCATTTACTCACTAACCTTCATTACATATTAATGAATAATATATTAATATAATCAAGTTTCATTTATATTTAATATTACTTTGTTTATTATTATAAGAATAATAATTTACCTTTATTAACTTAACTCGGTGAAGAGATCGGCAAATCGTAGGCCTTTAAAATATAATTATAACAATATATGTCATCTTTCAAAAGATTATTATAGCTCACAATATTAGGTATTTTATGCAAAAATACTTAATTTAGCTACAACAAATATAATAAAATAGGCCAACTAATATAACTTGTAATTTTTTTTAATACTTCGAAACACTAAATCATACACCCAAATGGATGTCTCAAATCAAAAAAAAAAAAATCTATATAAAATATTTCTTTTAAAAAAACCTTACGAAACAAAAAAAAATGCTAAAGATATTTAATAATATTGACAATTAAGAATATGCAAAACGACGGAAATATTTCGTAATTAAATCCCTATAGAAAATTACGACTTAATTGAATGACAGATGTGCCGTGCGTTTTGTTGTGTTATTTTTTCCTCTCGACCGGTGCTATATGTATATGTGCTGAGTGCGCGGCGCGGTTTTTCAATCGTCATCGGGTTGCCTTTGCGGCGCGGGCGCGACTCTTGCGTTGGAGACAAAAATCGAAAACCCCCGCGAAGTTCGTGTGGCATGCAATCAGCGTCGGAGCGCTCGCAGCGGGACACCACGGCGGCGAAGAAACGCCGCCCGGGATTAAGCCACACGCGCGACCACGCGTGCGGATTATTTAATAAAGCCGATTTCGACTATCATTACTCCCTAATTTCGCTCGGTTGTGCGCTCATTATTTACCATGACTGGATACGAATGTGAAATTCCCATGCATTGGCGCAAAAAAAAATCGTTACGCACAATCACATCGATCGCAGATTATTGTGACTTATTGCGGTGGAGTTGTGACAGGAAAGAGCAAGATCTTTATTAGGTTCACAATCACACCAAGCGAGAGGAAATCGCATAAATATCGGCGTATTTGTGTATTGACGTAATGATGTTTCCAGATTATTTATATCAGAATTTATGTATCCGGTCTTAATAAGTTATTGATGTCGATAGTTTGTCTCGATTCCAGTTTGCAAAAAAGTTCTGGACCAAATATAGCAATGTAAATGATTTTCCTTTGTATTAAAATTTTGCCGTAGCAAAGAACGACCGTAACTACATGGAAGATAATAAATTTGTAAAATCAATGTATATCGGATAAAAATTGCAATGTTACATGTTTCCTATTCATGTCTGAATAACTGAATGAATGAAGTTACGCGTCGGATCGTGTTGCGAGTGGAGTTGGAGCAAAATTGTCACTGCAAGTGAGCGGATATTGGAAAGCACGATAGCGTGGAGTTAAAAGTCACCGAGTCGATCGTTGACCGTTAAAAAGAGTTTCAAACGCATAACAAAACGACGACGATAATTTGACCTTTTCATTGATAACGCGCCGCAGCAGCGCGTTTTTACCGGCAGCGCGGGAGCCTGCAGCTCCTCTCCTGATACGCGGGCGAAGCAAATCGGGATTTGATAACGGTATGTAGAAAAATCAAAATGTTATCATTGTCGACCGAAAACCTATTAGTGGTTTGACCGGAGGCGGAACAGTAGTGCCCCGTTTTGATGTAGGTGGTCCTAATTAAATTTATGACCAGATTTGCGCCGATGATTACCTCCAAAGTTTGCCCAATGTTTTCGACAGCTCAGCGTTGTGGAGTTGCGGATATTGGTCAGCGAGTTTTCGGCGCGCCGCTTGCGCCCACACCATGAATGCATTCATCGGTCGCTTGACGTGCAGTTTGCGTTTGTCTGATGTTGATCTGCAATCAAAACATTACACTTCTAAGTTGTCCTCGAAACAGTAAACAAAAACTTCTGAAGAATTTCACGAGTAATTAGTCAACTCCTTTGAGACCACTTTACGCGAGCCGTTTTTGGAGTGTTTTAATTCGTTTACAACTGTAATTGTCGCTTGTCACGCTGTGTGTGGTTAGAAAACGTACAAAAGGTGCGAAAACGCATTGTTTCAAGTCGAACTGTTGCTAAAACCCGAGGAAATGCCTTGTTTTTCGTTTTAAAAGTGCGATTTTCTTGCGTAAAAAAAGCAAACAGCGCCCAGCCTAAAGAATGTAAAAGGCACGACGCTTTTTAAGTTAATTATCTTGGCGTTGTTAATTAGAAAGACGATTCCGAACGTTGCAACACGTGCGACGATCTGTTGTTTCTACAGCGCGTCTTAATTAGTTGGGATGACAAAAGTTTAGCGTTGAATGTCATTATGGTTTTTACGCGCTTTAGCAAAATGTGTTTCCACACTTTATTTTTATGTCCTCCGAAATAAACAGCCAAAAGTTGTCGTTTTTTTGAGAAGTTATTGGCAAGAAAAGCTTTTTATTTTTAACTATATAAAGTTGCGAAATTAATGTTATATCTAGGAAATGAAATATACGCAGTAAGATCTTACTTTGTTGCAATAGGCATCTGTGTCCAGTCGAATCCTTTAAGGACCTTGGTGACCGCATCATTGATGCCGCTCTTGTCCATTGTCACTGGTGAACTATTCTGATGAGTTTTCAGGTGATGCGCTAGCGAATTTCCAATAGAAGTAAAATCGTTGGACACTTCAGCGAGTTCTTCCGAGTTAAAATTCATTCCGACTTCACAAAAGGTGGCAACGTTTATTTAAAACTTCTCAAACTTGGATGGTGTACACACGACACAATGCACACGAGCAGGGCCGCAACACGACCAAATTGCGATGCGTTCAGTGATATACTGAAGCGGTTCAGCATACTTTGCATCTCAACTTCTCAAGTCGGGCATGTGTTCATTCATCTCGCTGATCGCGGCGCGGCGCAGCGCTGCTGAGTATGCGGTCGCGGGGACTTAAGTCGCGCGAGGTTAGCCAATCGCGGCTGCTCGAGCGCCGCCCAGTCGCGCCGTGATTGGCCGCGAAGCGCCGACGCGATTGTTTGGCGTCAAATATGCGCTTAATTACAAACAGTTAGCAAATCTCCTAGGATCAGCACTAGGGTGGAGATAGTTAATTGCAATATTAAGTGCACGTGCATTTATTTATTGAGATTTATAATTGTATCTTGATCTTAGATGTTGATTGCTTCACTTCATTAATTGCTTATACTTTTAAAAAAATGAACATCCTTTGCTAACTAATAATTTCTTAGAAATGTGTAAAATTTCAATTCAAAATCATGTTCTTTTTTTAATCTATTAATATAATTGAAGACCTGGATTGCTTGGTTTGTTCCAGTTTCGTAGAGTTCATTGGTATTGCAGAATTAACCATTTTCTCGAGTTAATTTTATATACCCGACGTTTCTTCTTGTTTTCTAAGTTTTTGGTGTTTAGCTGACATTTTGTGATCATTGCTTCTTTTGTTACTCGTGCATCCACTCTAATTTTGTCCCTATGAGTTAGAAGAGGTCTTACTACAGTCTAATTGGCTAATTGCAAAAAAACCTAGTACAAATCATCAAAGATGTACCGCAGTATGGAATTTCAATAACCAATCATTTAAGTGATTTATCGTTGCGTCGGCATGCTTGTTGCACATTTCAGGAATATTTCAACTCCGACGCCTTCGACTCATCCGGGACGTTAAACGAAACTCCCTATACTCTGGTAGCATTCGGTAGCACAGTGATCATTAATAATATAATTTGTCATCTACTTTTATGGCTTTTCTAGTTACCTACCGCCGCGGTATTCACGTTTCATTAACTACCGTCCCCCACTATTCATTTATGGTTCGTTGTTGTTAAATTTCATATTTAAACATTTTGTG
This sequence comes from Drusilla canaliculata, assembly GCA_027574885.2. Lineage (NCBI taxonomy): Eukaryota > Metazoa > Arthropoda > Insecta > Coleoptera > Staphylinidae > Drusilla > Drusilla canaliculata. Next base: position 602 of record JAODGA020011107.1, on the reverse strand, counting down.
CTCATTTATAGAATATAAATAATATAAAAATAATATGAGGATATATACTAAATTAATTTTCGTACGTTTAATGGGCGTCGGTGTCCTCCGAAATTAGTCGGAGCTACCTAATTTACACCCGCTGCGAAAGGGTAAAGATAGAGATTGATCAACGCGAAACCATTTCGTTGGCGCACGGGTGCCTGAATTGCGCGATGGCATCGGATAGCGAGCGTTTAGCCGTGCGGCCGCGCGGCGATTACGATTCGGATAGCATCGTTTCTATTTAAATGGTCATTAGTGTGCGCTAGATTCAGGTAGATAGCGGCGCGCCCGAGAGCATCGACGACATGCGTCACGGCGTCCGTCACGCCTCATAGATGACACATGCGGCGGCACCGAGTGATCCCGGCGGCGCAGCGCAGGGAGCGAGCGCCGAACGCTCGGCGCAGCAAGGCATGCGTGTGTGTGCGCAATCTCCCTTTTTTCTCTTGCCGCCATGCCGCCGCCGCCGCCACGCAACGCGCAACGCCAACCAACAATACCAATTTGGATGGCGTGCAAAGTGTGGCTGAAAATTCACCAGGAGCGAAGAGCCCCAAGAATATCCTGTGATTTATTAT
>JAODGA020011050.1:0-11805 GCA_027574885.2 Drusilla canaliculata | reverse complement strand
GCCCGGTCAAAGTCTCGGCTTGATGATACGCGGCGGAGTCGAGTACAACCTAGGAATATTTGTAACCGGAGTCGATAAAGACAGTGTCGCCGATCGTGCTGGTCTTATGGTAAGTCAAATTAAATCCCTCCTGGGTGGAAAAATTACACGTTTCAAACTTTCGGTGTTTTTGGGGATATGGTCAGGAAAGGCAATCCACGAAAATTGCGTTTGTTTCACTTTCAATGTGCTAAAATATACGACTTTCTTCCTGCTGTGGACGCTATTATTTTATAATCCCCTTTGTTCGTTGCTATGTGGTAGAAATTTGTGGCTATTCCAATTTTAACCACTTGATATACAGGGTTTCCAAAAATATCTAGAGTGCACAGTCGTGGAAATTGGAAATTAATTCAAATCTGTTTCTACGTGCACATGTATGGGTTTTCCTGGGTTGGAGTATTGATTTTTTTACGATTATATTCGGGTTAACATGGGATGAAAAACATATCTATGCAGAGTGACTCGGGGATTGCTTCACATCGGGGATTATTCCGTTTATCTTCCATTGTGGCGGGTGGGGAATAGCAATTAAATCCCTGTTGTGTGTGTTGTTCGCAGGTCGGCGATCAGATACTGGAGGTGAATGGACAATCGTTTCTGGACGTGACGCACGACGAAGCTGTCTCGCAGCTTAAATATCACAAGCGCATGTCGCTGCTCGTGCGCGACGTCGGCAAGGTGCCGCATTCCTGCACGGCGTACGACCGCGACTGGGATTTGTGTAGTCCAGGGTAAAAACAATCTATGAAAAGTATCCCCGTATACTTCTCCTAACGGTTGAAACTGCCCTTAACAGCAATCTCTTATTCTCTCCTACATTTTTGTCTCGCTTTTCATTCCTGAATCTACCCCTATATTCGTTCTTTATATCTCCCTTCTTCCATTAATTTACCGGTAACTAATTTTCTCCTCCTTGCTTTTCTCTTCCACTTACTAGATGGCGTTATTTATAGTTCTAATGTAGTCTTATTGTCGTTCCTTGCACTTAGGAGTAGAGCAGCGCAGACTACACGGAAGTGGGCAGCTGCGCTGCAGATGGTCGAGGAGAAGGCGCGCTGCATCCTCACCAAACCCGAGTTTACGACGCTCTGCTATTACACGGACGAGTACTCGGCGCGTCACATGACCATAGATGCCTTCGTACAGGTGATGACTGAGCTGCTCAGCACGCCCGACAAGTACACGCTGATGATCGAGCTACGCGAGATCATCGCCGTCGACGACCGCATGCGCTTCGACGAGCTCGTGTACCGCCGCGCCGACATGGTTGCGTCGGGGACGGCGGACACGACGGCGGCGCTAATAGCGCGCGGTCGCGATCCTAGGGAACACGATTACCGACATTCGCGGGTAACTCTTCCAACGCCATCTACCACCTAAAACTTACACACATTCTATATCTTTTCTAGAGAAAAGGAGACGGCAATCCTACTATGATGATGGGCGGCTATCCAGAGGTGAGTTTAATTTTATGAGTTTTTGGATTTTGTCTTGAATTTTTAAGCTTTTTAGACAGCAATGTTTTTCAGGACTACAGAAAATCTTGACTCTGTTCTTTTCACTCTCTTTTGATTTGTGTTTTACCCTATTTCTCTTGCCAACTTTACAAGTCTTTGAATTTTACTCTCTCTCTCTCTCTCTAACTGATTGAAAACAATAGAAATATGTCGTGCTTGTCATATTTTTGCTGCTGAACAACTGATTTTCCTACTAAACAACCACTCGTAGATGTACTACTAAGATAGCCAAATGTATTGCTTACTCGTAGAATATTTTTATCTCTCTTTTTCCATCATCAACGTGTATTTATCTCTAGGTTAGTTTCGTAGGTTTTCTTGCAGTTCCAGTTTCTCTTTACGTATTTCCCAAACGCATGCAACCATTGTTTGGAGTTCGTTAATTAGTTGTTTTTCGACTACGCTTGCAGGTAAACGCAGTCAACGGCGGTGCAGCCAATGACGAGCACCGCTCGCCAAGCGAAGACTCTGGAGTCGGTATGGGCATCGCCGATACGCGCGCTAATAGGTGAGGGCGGACACGCCTCGCATAACTCCTCCCATTTTTTGTAACCCAGCTTCATTCGTTGATCTCGTCGCTCATGTTTGATTTGTTGTTTAGAAAGCGGCAGCCGGCAAGCAAAGACGAGCCTACAAATCAGGTGAACCATATAACTCTGTGTGGTTTTATCACATTATCTCTCTTTTTCTCTTAACTTTTATCAATTTGTGAGCATTTGTGTGTTTGTAAAATATTTAGGATGATAACATCTCTTGTAAATAACTCTAACTTAAACCAAACTGTAAATAAGAAAACGTAAACAGCACCGACATATTTCTATTTCTAACTAAAAACCGTAATACTATAAAATGCTGCAGTTTAATGCAAGTTAAAAGTGTTGGTAGTTTGGATTTCTATTTTTTGTTGTTGTTGGAATTGTGATTATTTAGGTGTTAATTTTTCGTGCTTTTGTAGGATTATTGTTCGGGCGATGAAGAGAATGCAGGGGGTACCCGGAGTCGTCGTCACTCGAGTCCTGGAGAGTCGCGGACCGGAAGCACGGCAGCGTTGCATCAGCCGGATTACCCGGATTCGGTAAGTTTTGACTTTCTTTTACGCACGCGCGGTTGCACTGTAGGTTTGCTACTATAATAGTAGTATATTTACGACAATTTTGGACCCTCTTGATCAAAAACACATTTATTATGTTACCCCCTTAAATTTGAAACCACTTGGGTATAAAACGGTAATCATTCAAATTATTACAATACAGACGGGAAAAATTGCTTATATTTAGGAGAGTATTTTCTTTCTTCTTCTTTTTCCAAATTTGTAACCCTTTTTAAATTAAAAGAAAAATCTTGAAAATAATCATAATAGAGGAGAGAAATATATAAACGGAAGAGTCAACGTTTATGGAGAAAGAAATTTGAGGTAAAAACAGCACGTAAAAAATGGAGTTCTAATCGAGGAGGTCTAGAATTTGTAAAAATATACTACTCAAATTGACCCTTAAAATGACGCCCAAAAATATTATTTACCGACATAACTTAACAAATCAGAGACGAACGCTGAGGATATTAACATTTATTCATACTCATAACTTCCATCATTATCATCATCCATATTCCTTTCTTATGTTATCACAGATTTTATATTTGTATAAGAACTACGCTTACTACTCTTTGATCCTACAGGGTTATGAAATAGGTTTTCAAACAACTTTAAAGTTTGTCCTGGAGCGCACGTCGTAAGTCTTCCGTAGCTTTAGATAAATCGTTGAGGTTGAATTTAAGTTGAGCGGCGGTGGTGTCATCATAGGGTTGGTAGTCTTTTGGCGGTTCCATCGGATAGCAACGAGTTGTTGGTGACCCGGTTATCGTGGAAGTTCCGAATTTTGGGCGTGGGATGCGAACTCGTTTGACGTCTTCCAACCAAGTCTCCATCTATAAAAGAACAACACGGTTTATAACCACATACACATATGTAACATGGTTACCAATCGAATGTGTTGTGCTAGTTGTGTCTAATCACTTTAGACTGTGATTAGTTTGGAACCAAGTTTATGCTAATTTCGGTTTCTCTTACTCATCAGCAGATTTCACTATGCCATATATTAGCCTCTAATTTTGTAACCCCTCACAAATAAACGAGGAGGCTTCAGATTATCATTACACAATTGAAAGAAATTAATATATAACTGGGGAGGTGTATTTTAGAAATTTCCTTCAAGTTTGTGGCCCTTTAAAAATAAAATGTGAAATTTCAAAATTATTTAAAAAAGAGGAAAGAAAGTATACAAAAAAAACAAGACTTCACAAAAAGTTTACTACTTAAGTCTCAATCTATCAAAAGAAAACATAATACCGTTTATAATCATATATAAATGGCTGACATGGTTAACAGTCTAAGCGCAATTTTAAGTATGTTGTGCTAGTATGCTATTTGGCCACTTTGGACAATAATTAGCTTGATACTAAATTCCAATTCCACAAACCTGCAGAAACTGCAGGCTAACAGTGGATGTGCGTTTAGGCTGTGAAATAGAGGTTAATAGTACAGTGTGATGCTGCCATTTGCATTTTACAACTGAACAAAATGGCTGTTGGTGGGCTAGACAGTCGGATGAAAAGCACCGCTGGCGGCACACGGCTAATGATGCTATATTATTGCTGCGAGTGTAAAGAGGAACGCGAAATAACAGTTAAAATATTGAAATTGCATGAGTCGAGCTGGTGCTGTTCTATTGATGCGCGATTGTGATAGTGCTGATTGCTATTTATAGACATGAATACTGTGTTGTTAACTCTAACAACTAACTCATCGAGGAAGATTTTATATAGAGTTCATTCAAGTTCAAACTTTATTTTACTACCATTCAAAAACTAATTATATATACATAGAAAAAAGAAAAAGGAAGAAACAGAAAGTTTTTAACGATGACAAATTGATGACAAACAGTTGGAGAGAGAATAGATTATATAATGGCCAAATTTTAACACGATGACTAAGAAAATGTTGAAGAACAAAAAATGTTATATAATTTCAATTTAATGTTGTTCTTCCGTCTTATAAAAATGAATGTACTGATTTATAAAAAAGTTTAATGTCTTAAAAATTGGTTGAGATTGTTAGTCGGCTCATGTAACTGTAATATAATTATTTACGTCAATTTTTGTTAAAAATCTAAGAAACAAATTAAAACTGCCCTTTGGTATTGTACTTCTTAATTCTTAAAACTTTAAAAAGATAGATCTATCTTATATTGCCACTAGATTAAAGATTTATCAAGTATGTATCTAATTATAAATCTTTAAAAATTGTAAATTTTATTGTAGTTTATTTTCACGTAGTTGTAATTAGTGTTTATTTTTTAGAACATGTTTCAAACACAAGATAAAGCCATCCCACTCATTCACATATAACCATAAAAACTAAAAATTAAATTTCTGTTGAAAATCAGGTTGAGACATGTCCTACAAAATCATAACAAACTCAAACTTCGTAAAAATGAACCATAATAAAGCATTACACGAATTCGTAAACAAAATGCGACCTAATTCTTTCAATTTTGTATAAAACATGCAAAAACAACAAAGATTAGGCTTTCAATATTACATCTAAATTTACATAATTTTACTATATTTGGAAGTGATTATGGTTTCCTATAATTGCCTATAGGAAACATAAGAAAAGTTATTCCAAAGTTTAAAAAACTTTAAATTGAGAAGTAATTTGCTGTTTTCTTGTGCTCTTTCTTGCAAAATTACGAAGTTTTGTAATTTTCCGTTGTTTATTACCAAATTTGCTAGTAGTTTACAATGACGTCTAAAATTACACAAACATTTGTAATTGTTGTTAAGTTTCTAGGCTATTATTATATTATTCATACCTAAAGACATTTCAGTAAATTCACAAAACTTATCCACTTTCCCAAAAGTTAAATAACGTAGCATAAATATTCTATATATATCATCATTATCTCAATCTCTTGTCGGCTCATTTAAACACTCCAGAAACTTGACTCAACTCGCCAATCTACTACAATCTACCTTTGCACGAAAGAAGATTTGATACAATTTAAAAGGCGCTGTGTGCATTTAGCAAAAACGGTCTCAAGCACTAGGTGCACGCTGGGCAAGCGCCAACTTTCTAAATAAATTGCACAGCCATCGTCTACGAACTCCAGCATCGCATAAATTAATTTCATATTTGCGTAGCGCTAGGTACTTACGATTATTTCCTTCCGATGAACTCCTCTTGATAATTTAACTTTATCGCAAATAAAGCGCCTTCACGTGAACACACTTAAATTAAAACTTAAGCCCTGCTAAATAGATTTGACTTAAGTATTCTTAGGTTAGGTAAGATCCCAAAACCCACCTGCAACGAAGAACACAAGACCGGCTCCGTGCGGTTTACAAAAGCAACTAACTCACCTGCGCAGCTGCGGTTTGAGTAGGCTTAAGTTAGGCGAGCGTCAGAGTTCGACGCGCATGCGCAGTGCAACGCGTTCCGGTTTCTGCCTCTCGCACCCGTAGCTTAATCATATTTATAATGATATTAATTAATGGCTTTAAACGCACAAAGTTTAACTAATTTTTTGTTTTGATGAGTTGTTTGATAGCCTTGGAGTTAGGCAATTGCAGAAAACCACAGTGTCGATAATTTATAATAATTAAAGTTAATATCGAGACAGGAAGACAATAATAACACGTTTAATGAGGCTTGAATTATTTGGTTTAGTCTCTTTTTTTCTCTCTCTCTCAATCCTGTCACTTCCACTCCGTTTCTGTGAGAATAAAATTAATCAGAGTGCATTTGCACGTTCGTCGCTATTAATTAAAGCCTCATCATAAGTGGCACACCCTTCCTTCTCCTTCTATCGCTCATTCTCATTTATTCTTTCATGTGTTCATGTATTTCATGTGTGTACGTTGGTGTGTGTGTAATTAATTACGTTTTAATTAGACGTGTCTTCTGTATTTGGACCTTTTTAGTGCCTAGTCGTTGACGTTACCGTGTAGATAGTCTATCAGCCAATCAGTTAAACAACGGCAGTTTAGTTCCGTAAAAGACTCATCAAACTCTGCTTTTATCTGAACTAAAGTAGGCCTTAGTCGAGTAAATTGCAATAGTTGTAAAATATCTTTGGTATTAGTGTTGGTATCGCGTTGTATTTGGATTAAAGGGAGCGACAAAATGGCCGGTGCTATAAGAATGGTGGTCGTAAAGTCACCTCTCGGAATTATTTGTCATGTTATACCCGGGTGCGCCTTAATGGGGCCAAATTTTTGGGAAAGAAATTGACGCAAAACAAAAGCGGGTAAATTTTTGGCTGGAAACTTTACACGCACTTGACGAATTGAAAAAATGGCGGACAGCATGAGTGTGGTGGTGTATATGTGTTGTTGCAGAGCGGTTACCTGGGCGGCCTGCGCTCGAGCTTGGGCGGGTGGACGCAGAAAGTCAAGTCTTGGTACTGGGGCAGACCTCTCGTAAGTCACGATTAATTGATCAGAACCAAAAATCAAAGTCAAAATAACTCAAAAACCTAAAAAAACTACAAAAAGCCATTACACAAAAACAAGATGGCGACCAAACACTCAACTTTTTGGTTTCTGTACAATTAAACAAGAGTGCAAATCAGAAAAAGAAACTCAAACACAATCACTATTTGATACCTAAATTTCTACCTTATTAATGACTTTTTAATGACGCATGGCCCAAATTAGATTTTCACCTATTTCACCATTAGATTTTGATCTTTTTTTAAATATTATTTTAAAAATCACTGCTCACAGGTCACAAAACACCATCAATTTTCTTCTTTTTGTTTTGTTAAATTTATATTTTTGTTAAATTGGCATTGTTATTTTTTTTTGTTATTATCAAAATTTAATCTTTCTAAGTGTTAGAATTGGTACTCTAGAGGTTTTCTTAGTATCTTAGAATTCAAGTTGGTGACTTTTCGTTGGTGATGTGTAAATATATATTTTTCATTTAGAAAATATTACTTTTATTATCTTAACAATGATTACAATCAAATCTAGTTTGGTTTTAAATTGATTATACTTTCACTGCTCGGTGAGTAGAGTACGAAATCAAAGTCTGGTGCGAAATTATATATTTATGCATTCGAGAAGTAAGCGCAAGATTTCACTTTCACGTCCACACTGCATGATGCATGCTAATGCAAATATGAAAACAATAACAAATGTTTTGGTTGCGTGTGTGTGTGTTTATTGCGATTTCTAGTGTGTACATTTTGTTATCTAGGTACTAAGGTCATATAAAAACTCATAAAAACGTACAAATCGAAACGTGTAGTTTATATATTTTTTGTATTTGTAATTAGGACAAACTTATCGCAACATAGGCAAATCTTTGACATCACTAATCATTTAGTAAAAATAGGCATTTCTTTGCATGTTGGGTTTAGTTTGAACATTTTTTATTGTTATTTTATTGATTTTACTTTATTCAATTTAGGAAATCAAAGAAAATATAATATTATTAAATAAACATTTCTAAATTAAACGCTTCAATAATTGTTTAGAATATTGCTTATGTTTTACGAAGCTTAAATTATCTTTATTAATCTCGAAACACCTCAGAAATTATTTAATCGTCCACCGATTCAAAATCGAATTTCGCGGAAACTTTGTGTTGTGCAATTACGGCTTTAAAGTTCCTAACATGAATTACATGAACACAGACGACGCATTTTCTAGGTCAATCTCGACGAAACTTCACCAGGCGTTGGCAACAAGAGATTGCAATCTCTGCCGATCGGCAATCTTTCTAATTGCCAATGAATTAGAGTTTTTCTCGTTTATTGTCCAGCCAGCGCACATTGTTTCTTTCTGTATGTGTGTCTGTTCCACTGTTTGTCGCACTCGTTTTTGCATCCAATTCTCGCACGCTTTTGCCCACAAGATGGCGTTTGCAACAACGCTCAAAATGACGTCCTGGCTTGCGGCAAAACATAGATGCTGTATGATTATGCGTGCGGCTTTTCTACATTGGCAACGAAGTATTTGGGTTAATTGTGCGGTTGTGGTGTGTTTTTAAGGAGCTGGCCCACAAACTCTCGCGAAGCTTTGACATGAAGGACGATCAAGCGCTGCTGGAGGGCGAAGGAGGTGGAATGCGCCGCCATCAGTCGATGCAGCGACTCGCTCGTGGCGGTGAGGCCGGCGTGCAGGACACACCACGTGTCACCACCGATCCCGAGGGTAATCTACGCATCATCGTAAGGAAGACAAAGCCTATTCTTGGAATTGCAATCGAGGGCGGTGCCAACACAAAACATCCGCTGCCACGTATCATTAATATTAACGTAGGCAACATTTTATACAGTTTTGCCGCCAATTTTTTCCCGCGCATTATTTACCATTCTTTTTATTTTTGTAGGAAAATGGCGCAGCATATTCCGCCGGTGGTCTCGAGGTAGGCCAACTAATTCTACAAGTAGACGGTACACCTGTGGAAGGTCTCCAACATCAAGATGTCGCACGTTTAATTGCGGAATCGTTTGCGCGAAGAGATCGTGAAGATATTGAGTTTCTCGTTGTCGAGGCGAAGAAGAGCAACATGGAGCCAAAGCCAACTGCGCTCATCTTCCTGGAAGCTTAACATTTGCTTAGCCTCCCCCCGAGTGACCCGCCGGGTCCGATCACCGACTGAATAATTCTACTTTAAATAAACACACTTATAGAAAACATGGTAACTGATTAAATTACAAAGAGAGAGAGAGAGAGAGAGAGCAGGGACATGATTATGAAACATCTGTTTTACAACTAGACTTATAGATCCTAGTGCGCAGGCGCAGAACATATCATCGTTTTGAGTCAAAGAAACCATTCTTATGCTGAAGTTAAGACAAGATAGCAACACACGGAAACATAGTAACTAAATGTTTAGCTGGCACTTGTAACAATGTACAAATCAACTAAGGATAGCGCACGAAAAACTTAGAAACAAATATTTATAAAAAACGATCATTTTGTTTAAGGCCAATTAATATTTTTGAAGACTTTATTTAGATTGTACTATATAATGTATTGTTGGAACAACATGTATCTCTTAAAACTAAAAATTAAACATGAGGGATTTCATACACAAAGTAACGTTTTGTAATATTTGACAAAAACATAATTTATAAGCATACATCCTTTATAAATGTAGTATAATCTAAATAAGTTTGAAAAAATCAATGTTTTGCAGGGTTGCTAAAGTTTGGTTGGATTATGAACAATGCTCCTAAAGAGACAACTAAGTTACCTATTATAAAAATATTTCAATATTTTTAAAATTTTGTTTGATTTGATGCACAAAATCATGAAAATAACAAACCAATGATGTTAGATCAAACGCTACGACACGCAAAATTAAAGTAGAATTATCAGAATACTATCATTTCGGGCAAGATTCAGACTACGTGGCACGCATTGATTCCTACGAACGTACTTAATCATTCTGTAAATAGATGTCTATAACGTGTAAACAATTAACGAATGTGAAGAAATCCTAGTAAACTAATGCAGGAGGAGCGATATTTTAACGTTGTTATCATAATTCTAATGTATTGAGATGATATCGATATGATTGTTGTGTACAGCTTTAGTCATCTAATCATTGTAAACGTAAGCTTTCGACGTTGTCCTCTCTCACACCAAAAAAAAAACATACCTACATCTGATGATAAAGAGTAACCATAATCAATGCGTGCCAATCGTTGTGGATTGTGCCTAAGGTCGGTAAGAAGCAGGGGGTGAGGCTACTAGGTTAGGTTGGAGTTAAGGTGATAGAGACAATGGAAGTGGATATGTGGAGAAAATGTTTTTGTTACGTTTGCAAGAAGAGAGACGTTTACTGTGCTTTGTGGTTACGTTAATCTGCTAATTATAGTGCCAAATACTTCTATTCGGTTTGATAATGTTGGAGAAATTTGTTTTTGATGTATGTTACGCCATGTTCTGATAAACAACGTCAACTTTTGTGTTTAAGGGTTTCTATTGGTTATCGGTTACTATAGTAACATAGTGTTTGAAGTTGACGTTTTTAATAGCAGTTGACTTATGTAACCCGCAACATATTATTTAGTTAATTTAAACTATACAGCACATTTTGTCAAAAATATTACTAGTTTCATAATTTATATATATAGTCAGGAGTAATTAAAATTTCAAAAAGAAAAAGAAGAAAAATTATATATTGAAATGTGGTGGGCTTGTTCTTAATAGTTTGTTTTCCTAAAATAAGGAAAGTTTAATAGATTCCAAACATGAAAAAATGGACAAGAAAGTGTTATAATAATAAACGGGTTGCATAAATCAACTACTTGCTACCATGTTTAATTAATGTTAAATGTAAAAATTTACGTTGCTGTTACAAACATGAAGTGAATGTAAAGGATGATAGTTATTAAAACGCAATCGCAATCGTAAAAACCGCAGATGTCTATAAAACTAGAATTAACAACGCCATTCAATGTCACATTCAAAATGGCGGCTGTTTTACACTCGCAGAAACACATTGTAAATATACAACATGCGTCTTTCAGTTTGAATTAACGCCATTCATAGATACTGTTGCCACTTGTGTTACTATCAATGATGAACTTTATTAAGTGTCTTTGTTAAGTGATTAATCATTGTATATACACGAAAATCAGGGATATAAGTCACTCTCTATGAATGGAAACACAAACTAACAACAAACAAGATGATATCTGAAGTAAACAAATATTTATTCTGGTCGATGTGTGCCAAAATTCGCTTGGCTTCAGAATTCAGAAACACAAGAAATGTCAATGTTTTTATTGCGCCAATTTGCAATTAATTGAAATATTCACGAAGGCGACCTTAATGTAGCGATGGGTACGGAGTGGAATGGGCGGTGGGCGACATGTTGAATTTTGCTGTTGATTATTTATAATTAAGATAAACATAAAGATTGATAAGCAGCTGGTATTTGCCTACCAGTCGTAATATTATTGTGTAATAATGTAAATATGTATTCATAACACGCGACTCCTCGTTCCTCTTTCAACATATTTCAACAAATACAACAACAAAGAGGACATTCTTCAATTTCAATTTTAAATATTCTTCTGACATTTTTTCGACTCAAATATAAACCAAAAACATAAAAATGAATAGTATCACGTTCGACTTTTTTTGATTCTACCACCAAACGATTTCACGCAATATACACAAACACAATTTCTATTATAATAAACACTATTTTCTTATTTTCATT